>JAJHSJ010001554.1:0-51231 GCA_021015155.1 Magnolia officinalis | reverse complement strand
AGAATATAAGTAATCAAATTAAACTGTCCAAATTATGTCTCTAAGGTTACTTGTACCATTAAGAAAAAATTGTACGTATTTGATTATCTAACTTTCAGATGGTGGATATTTATTAGAGGGATAACAATGAGATACATCCAATGGTTCTATTTTAATAACCAAGTTTCCATATTAGATTTGTTCAAGCAATCTGAATTCGAGATTGTGAGAGTATCAATAAGTACTCCTCATTTTGTCATGGCTACTCCTGATAGCACTTCGTAAAATGGTCGATCACACACTATGGTTTTCCAGATTGTTCAAGTGGGCCCATAGTTTCAATGATCTAGAACTTTTATATGGTGGGATTGAAATATCCTAGTCTTATTTGTCCTTTTAATTGTTTCTTTGTGCCTGCCAATTGAAAGTTCTAGAAGTATTCCTTCAGGAAGATTTATTTATTTTTTGTTCATGATCATTCAGTGGGGCCCATAAAATTCATGGCTTGGATCACTGGACAAAAGGGCTACTTGTACAACTTGGCTGAGATTGTATGCTTGGAAGATCATGAATCATGAGCCCAAATTGCTTGCTTCAAGTCCTTAGTTTATGAATTAGGGCTGTCCATGGACCAAGCTTGGAACAGGCAATGTCTGTCAAATTCCAGACCGCAAAGTAAAACATAAGTTCAAGCCCGGCCCAGGCCCATGACAAGAGAACGGGTCTTAGCCTGGCCAATATATACTATCATGGCGTGATCCTAAGCCTGAGTCCAGCCATATACTTTGTGCAAGATCTGGTTTATTAATTAAATAGGCCCCACCATGCATGATATATGGAAAAAATACTGTTGAAACCCTCAATGGGCCAGGCCCGTGGGCTTTAGACATATCTTGAATCCGGCCCGATTATTAAATGGGCAAAATTTTAGCACTGGGCCTTCTTGAGAAAAGCACGGATTAGGTGTTACCCGGGTAACAGTTTAGTGGGTGTTACCCTTAAAGTAGGGCCCACCTTGACGATATGTTGTATATCCACTCCGTCCATCCGTTTTTCCGGCCCATTTTAGGACATGGTCTGAAGCATTAAGCATATCTAAATCTCAGATGGACCACACCAAAAGAAACAGTGATGATTGAACGCTCACCATTAAAAACTTCCCAAGGCCCACTGTAAGAAGATGCGTAATGTTTATTTCCCATCCAACCCGTTGATTGAACACTCACCATTAAAAACTTTACAAGACCCACGGGCCAACTAACCCATTGCTGCCCATAAATCATGATTCCGGTTCGCTTTTGGAACATCGCATGGTTGATGAGTGATAAGTAAATGGGTGGGCCTGACCCCGTCCATATAGGTTATCAATAGGTTGGGTTAGAAAAGCTGACCCGATCTGAATCAAAACTTAAAATAAAACAACACCCTGTTTGACACCTTGGATTTGGTGGTAAATGAGCATATTTCAATTCTAAATAGCTACTTTTTGTGTATGCAGCCTTCGATCTGGAGGGGTCCTTACTCTTGCTCGGGTGGTAGACTCTTAGGAGTTTCGACTCCCGGTCAAAGGTTCGAGTACCCATACGTGGTGAAATTTCACTAGCGTGACTGCGTGGGGTGTGTGTGCGTGTGTAAATTAAAAAAAAAAAAAAAAGCCTTCGATCTGAAGGTAAATGGAATTGCAGATATTTTAAATTTACTCTTAGTAAACTATTGAGATTTCAATGTAATCCATGAAAAATACTTATTTACCATCTTTAAGAGAAAGTGAGAGCCGGACGTATAATAAAGGTAAACTGGACACGGATTGTGTCCTACCCTACCCTAACGGTAATCGGTCTGGGCAGGGCTCTGTAAGACCCATCATGATGTAAGAGTTTTATCCACGCTGTCCATCGCATTTCTAAGGTCATTTTAAGATATGACCCTAAAAATGAGGCAGGTACACAGCTACAATGGACCACACCAAAGGAAGCTGCAGTGATAATGATACCCACCATTGAAACCTTTATAAGGGCCACCGTGATGGTTTTTTTTACCATCCAACCTATTAATAAGGTCATTTAGACGTGGATGAAGTGAAAAAATAAATATCAGCATGATTTGAGACTTCTAGAGCTCCCAAGACGTTTTTAATGGTGGACGTTTAATCCCCATTTTGTGGTCCCCTTAAGCCTTTGACGCCGGACAGAATAACAATTATTCTGTAGGCTAGTTTCAACAGATGATTCATAGGAAAGAAAACAAGAGATTGCCCAAAAAAAAAAACACAGAGTAAACGTGTCTGATCTTAATTCAAATTATCATTCATTAAAAAAAAAAGACCCCCAAATCAACCCACAAGCCGGGTTGTAATAGCTGAAAATCGACTGTATTGGAATTTTAACAAAAATAGCAAATCCCAATAATCATGCCAAAATTCTGGCCACCAAAAATAGCAAATCCCAATAATCATGCCAAAATTCTGGCCCAAATCAAGTTCAGAATCCTTTCCAAAACAGTAAATGAAATAACTGCTCCAACCAAGGAAAGATCACGATTTTCTACCTTCTTTGCGCTGATCTGCCACCTCAAAGTATTTCAGCGCAATCAACGTGCAATCTGACAACTCAGCATCATCTGACTCAGATCCTCCTGCATCAGTCGCCCCGGGTTGGAAAGAACTCGTCCTCGAGTTCGCAGTAGCTTCATCAGGATCCACAAAACAAGGGCTCAAGTGTTTCACATTAAATACATCAGAAGTTTGCAAGTGGCTGGGAAGGCGTAACCTGTAGGCATTATCATTGATCTTCTGTAGGATCTCACAGGGTCCAATCTTTCGCTCTTTCAGCTTATTATACTCTCTAACAGGAAAACGATCACGAGTTAATACTGCCCAAACAAAATCACCAACATCAAAAAGTACCTGGCGACGATGACTATCTGCTTGAGTCTTGTACTTGGTATTGCTCTCGTGAATGGCCAGTTTTACTTGATCATGGATGCCTCTAAGGTGTTCTGCCATCTCATCTGCTTTAGGATTCAAACGACCCACACGTGGGATGGGGGCTAAGTCCAGCACACCAGACGGATTCTGACCATAGTTAATCTCAAATGGACTTAGTCGTGTGGTTCTATTCTTGGATCTGTTATAGGCAAATTCTGCTTGGGGAAGAGCAAGATCCCATTGCTTTGGATTAGTTCCAGCCAAACTCCTCAAAAGGTTGCCCAAACTCCGGTTCACCACCTCGGTTTGACCATCTGTTTGGGGGTGGTAGGCGCTACTGAAGTTCAACTTGGTTCCCAGTTTCTCCCATAAGCTCTTCCAGAAATGGCTCATGAACTTGGTGTCACGATCTGAAGTGATTGACCGGGGAACACCATGTAAACGAACAATCTCCTTGAAGTAAAGATGAGCGATCCGAGCAGCATCCATTTTTTCTTGCAAGCTACAAAATGGGCCATCTTGGAAAACTTGTCAACTACAACCAAAATAGAATCCATGGATCGTTGTGTCCGGGGTAAACCCAACACAAAATCCATACTGACATCAAACCAAGGAGCCTCAGGAATTGGCAAAGGAGTGTACAAGCCTGCATTTGTGAGAGTTCCCTTGGACCGCTGACACACATAACATCGTTCCACATAATGAGCCACATCACTAGTCAGTTTGGGCCAATAGTAATCAGAGGACACCAGGGCTAACGTCTTATCTCGCCCAAAATGACCCTCGCTATGAAGTTCACAAATAATTTGCTGCCTTAGTGAACAATCTGGGATACACAACTGTAATCCATGAAATAAATAACCATTATGTAAAACAAAATCATTTCGTTGACCATCAGTTACCTCCCGAAATATCCTTCCAAATGAAGGATCTGCTGCATACATGTCACTGAAAACCTCAAAGCCTGCAACTTTGGTGATCATGCTGGTGAGGAGTAATGTACGACGGCTCAGGGCGTCTGCTACTCGGTTCAGACTTCCTGACAAGTGCCTCAATGAAAATGTGAACTCTTGCAAGTAGGCCACCCACTTAGCATGTCGCCTGCTCAACTTGTGCTGGCCATTGATGTACTTCAGGGCCTTGTGATCAGTAACAAGAATGAACTCACGCTGCACCAGGTAGTGTCACCAATGTTTCAGGGACTGAACTATGGCATAGAACTCCAGATCATAAGTGGAATAATTCTTCTTCGCCCCTGACAGCTTCTCACTAAAAAAGGCTATGGGTCGTCCTTCCTGACTCAAAACACCACCAATGCCAATCCCAGATGCATCACAATTGACTTCGAACACCTTGTCAAAATCTGGAAGTGCTAAAACTGGCGCCTCTGTCATCTTTTGCTTGACCAATTGAAAACTGATCTCTGCCTCCTCAGACCACTGAAAGTCACGTCCCTTGAGACACTCTGTAATAGGAGCAATCAGAGTGCTGAAGTTTCTGATGAATCGACGGTAGAAGGACGCCAATCCATGGAAACTCCTAACATCGTGCAAGGTCTTAGGTTTGGGCCACCCCAAGACCGCATCTATTTTTGATTGATCTGCATGAACACCATCAGTAGATACAACAAAACCAAGAAAAGTTACAGAAGTAGTAAAGAAAGAACACTTCTTCCGATTAACAAACAGGTGCTCCTTTCTCAACATGTCAAGAACAGCTCGAAGATGATCAAAGTGTGACGCCCATGTCGGACTATAAATGAGGATATCGTCGAAGTAAACTACAACGAATCTCCCCATAAATGGTTGTAGAACTTGATGCATAAATCTCATGAATGTGCTGGGTGCGTTGGACAGCCCAAAAGGCATGACTACCCATTCATACAATCCCTGCTGCGTCTTAAACGCCGTTTTCCACTCATCTCCAGGTTTTATTCTGATCTGGTGGTATCCGCTTTTAAGGTCAATTTTTGAGAAGACCTTAGAACCGGACAGTTGATCCAGCATGTCATCTAGGCGTGGAATGGGAAACCTGTACTTCACTGTGATCCTGTTGATTGCTCGGCTGTCAATACACATACGCCAGGAACCATCTTTCTTCGGTACCAGTAGGGCAGGGACTGCACATGGGCTCATGCTCTCACGGATGTAGCCCCTCTCTAATAACTCCACCACTTGACGCTGCAACTCTTCAGCTTCTTTGGGACTAAGGCGATATGCAGGTCGGTTTGGTAAACTCGACCCTGGGACAAGGTCAATCTGATGCTGAATATCTCTCATAGGTGGTAACCCAGGAGAAAGATCTTCTGGCATCAAGTCAGAAAACTCTGCTAGCAGCTGCTGCACCTCTACTGGTAAATCTGGGCTCATGTCTGCTGCACTATTCCCACAAGGCAGCAGGGCATAAATCACAACTTCCCGCTCAATTTCTTCTAGGAACCTGGACATAGAGAGAAGGTTAGTATTATTGGTCAGCAGGGTAGGAGTGGTTCCTTCCCGGCGAGGCGCCAACACAACCTTCTTTCCCTTGATACTAAGGGAATAAGTATTCTTCCGCCCATCATGAACAACACTGCGATCATACTGCCAAGGTCTGCCTAACAATACATGACAAACATCCATAGACACGACATCACACCAAGCATTATCAAAATATTTTCTGCCAATCGAAAAAGATACTAGGCATCGCCTATCTACTGTTACCTCACTGCCTTTATTTAGCCACGACAATTTGTATGGCTTGGGATGACGATCTGTCTTCAACTGTAATTTCTGGACAACTTCTTCAGAAACCACATTCTCACAACTGCCGCTGTCAATGATCATCTTGCAGACTTTATCTGCAACTGTGCAGGTTGTGTGAAAAATATTAGTTCTCAACCAATCGTCACCTGCATCACCCTTGGGAGTCAGTAGACTCTTACGAACAACCAGGGTCTCATAGCCATCACCATACAATACGTCTCCATCTTCATCATCATCGTACACAGGCTCTCCATTCATCTCAGTGTCTGCTTCCATATCTTCCTCAATCAAAAGAGTTTTTCCCTTTTGATTAGCAGGCTTCCTGCAATCAGTCGCTCTATGCCCCTGTTCACCACACCTGAAACATCTAATATTAGAGTTAGAACTCTGACCCTGCAATGGCTGTTGGGCGAGACGAGGTTCTTGAGGGCGAACTGCTCGACTGTTTTGATCGCTTCTGGTCACTGGTCTCGTGCTCTGTTGTTTCTCTACAATGAGTGCACGCTGGTATGCTTCAGAAACTGTCCACAGCGAGTGAAGGCTAAGAACATCCTGTAGGGACTGCCGCAATCCTCCCAAATACCGCGCCACCAACTGCTCTTCTGTCTCAGATAGATCATTACGGGCTATCAATTGATAAAATTCTTCAGTGTAATCATCAACTGATCTCGTGCCCTGCTTCAACAAATGAAGTCGCTGAAACAGAGATTGAGTATAGCCGAAGGGAAGGAAGTGACCCTTCATCTTCTTCTTCATCTTCTCCCAATCAGTAATCTTGGCCTTACCATGCTTGTCTCGTGATCGCCTCAACTGTTCCCACCATGCAGATGCTCTACCTTTAAGTTTGATGGCAACCAGTTTCACTTTGACACGATCAAGAACCTCCTTATAGTAAAAAATCCTCTCCACCTCATGCAACCAATCAATGAACCCTTCAGCCTGTAACGAACCAGAAAACTCGGGAAGATCCACTCGGAAGCCAAGGTCCCCATGACGCTCCTCCCGACCATGGTGCTCCCGGTATAAAGGACGCTGGTGATAGGGGTTTTTGAAACTGGAATCGGAATCATGATCTTCCATCTCACGATCGCCGAAATCCTGCGCCGTTAGACGCCGGGTTAACTCTGCAACTTGTCTCTGCAAATCTTCAATCATCACATCCTGAACGCTACGATCACGGTGCGGGACTTCCTCGTTCGGAACCTGTCCACGACGACCACGACCCCGACCACCAGCCATGAAAACTGATGAGATTCACCCCAGGAAAGACGCTAAGGCTTTGATACCAACTGACGCTGGACAGAATAACAATTATTCTGTAGGCTAGTTTCAACAGATGATTCACAGGAAAGAAAACAAGAGATTGCCCAAAAAAAAAAACACAGAGAAAACGTGTCTGATCTTAATTCAAATTATCATTCATTAAAAAAAAAAGACCCCCAAATCAACCCACAAGCCGGGTTGTAATAGCTGAAAATCGATTGTATTGGAATTTTACCAAAAATAGCAAATCCCAATAATCATGCCAAAATTCTGGCCACCAAAAATAGCAAATCCCAATAATCATGCCAAAATTCTGGCCACCAAAAATAGCAAATCCCAATAATCATGCCAAAATTCTGGCCCAAATCAAGTTCAGAATCCCTTCCAAAACAGTAAATGAAATAACTGCTCCAACCAAGGGAAGATCACGATTTTCTACCTTCTTTGCGCTGATCTGCCACCTCAAAGTATTTCAGCGCAGTCAACGTGCAATCTGACAACTCAGCATCATCTGACTCAGATCCTCCTGCATCAGCCTTGGACCTGTCACATTTTTCGGATAATATCTTAAAATGATGTGAGAAAAACTATGAACAGTGTGGATAAAACTCATACATCGACGCAATCCGCGTCCTTCTAAACTACTAATTAATTGGACACATGGCACTCTTATGATACCCAAAACAATTCAATTATCGATTACAACATTAAAATCACATCAATAAAATAATTTGAATCATTCAAACATTGAATATTTTAATGGACAGTTAAAAAATGCCGATAATTCACTTGTTTGTGATCCTTGTATTTGAGGCCAACCTAAGGGTCAGATATTTTATTTTTTACTTTTTGCCAAAATATATATTTAATGGGTTTATTATAATCGTTCTATCTATCAAATATGGCACACAGGCAGAGGAATACTCACCTGCACACCTTCTTACATGAGTACCTTTGCACATGTGTCATGGGCACAAAATCTGAATGGTCTACGTGATGCAGCACCCCTTGAAACTTCATGCGCCCAATTTTCAGCCTGATCCAAAACTCTGGTGGGCCATGGCAAAATGAAACAACTTCCTCCCTTGATTTGCATTTCCCTTTGTTATGGCCTACTAGAGTTTTGGATTAGGCTGAAAATGAGGCCTATAGAGTTTCAAGGGGTGCCCATCACATGAACCGTTTAGATTTTGTGCTCATGACATGTGTGCAAAGGTGTGCATGAGTGCTCATGATCACTTACATTCTTCTCTCTCTACACACACATATACACACACACATCTCTCTCTCTCTCACACGCACACTAATTTGGGATGTGAAATCTGATTTAGTTAATCAAATTTAAGTCAGGTGAATATATAACAGAATTCTAATGCTCTTCTACATTTCAGAATCACCTTGATTCCAATATAATTGTAATTCGGGTTTAGATGCATTCCAAATCGAAACTCCCAAAAACGAAATCTGTTATTTATTTATTTAAATGTATGGTTCTAAATTTTGTATAGCCGTACTTCATATTCCATTCTTAAAGTGTTGGGTTGGTCGGTCACAAACTGAGGTCAGGCTGGGTGAAGTTGAGCATGTTGAATTTTAAAAGCGTGGAGCCAAGTCAGAAGAAAATGGGCTGTCAGTTGGGGTTGAGTCGCTAGTTTAGCAGGACCTATTGCCACCCCTAAATTACCAGAGGTGGCAATGGCCCTGCAACCTAACCCGGCCAGTGGCTGGCCTTTAAACTTGGCCTGAGGACCAGGCTCCTCAGGCCAAACTTGACATATTGACCTAATGACTAGACCAGAACTGGGCCAAAAGGCGTGGCCCGTTGGGTCTCCATGATCACAGACAGAAACATGAAACATGTGGCCCATAAGCAGTTCGATCCTAATCTGATTCTGGGAGTGTGATCAGTCATCGAAGGTGGGTTCCACAGTTTAGTTGGTTGAATCTTAGTTAATAAACACCATGCGCATAGGTTTTGAGTGCCTGCGTATCAAGAGTGATACTGCCAGAGTATCAAATAGATCTTTCTACTTCAGCTTGTTCAGCGAACCACCGTTGCAACATATAGGGAAAGGTTAGGGATTTAGGCAGTTGAGCCATTACATTTTTTACTGTTTAAATGTGCTTTATACGGTAGTTTTGAAAAAAATACGCCTAGCAGTGTTTGATTAACAAAATAGTGATCAATACATGACATAAGATGTGTATTATACATGTATTTGCTATCTATGGTTTGAGCTAAAATCTCAAGTAAGACAACCAAACAGCCTATGTTTGTGGGCAGATTGGATAAAAAAATATAGGTGCCTTACTGTTGTATAGTTAATAATTTTCTTCACAACCATTGCCATTGCATGCATGGTCCCATTGATAAACTAACCTGCCACGTGTGTGGAAAGATGACTACACCTTAGGTGGGCCACACAATAAAGAACAATTTAAAGCATGCTGAAAACTCGAGCTGTCAATGAGCTGGGTTAGGGTCAGGATGAGCTCAATTAATCTTAACCTAAGCCTAAGTCCAGCCCGGGGCATGTGACCGGCTGAATAGTCCAGCCCGCGTCTGACCCGGGACATTTATAGAAAGCTCGACCTAAGTCCACCCAACACCGAGCCCTGAATATCTCCATGGATAAATGATATTTTGGTGTGCCTCATGTGTGAGAGAGAGAGGGAGAGAATGAAAGAAAAAGGAGTAAAATTAGGTTTAGAAAAGAACTATAGGGCCGGGCCAGATTTATGAGCTGTTGGGGTGCTAAGTTCGAGTTTGCCCTGATTTAGATTCGGGCTCCTTGTTTAAGCCCAAACCGAGCCTAATACAGGCCTAGCTCAAAGGCCCATCAGGAATACCCGGCCCAAAACCTCTAAATTCAATGATCTCGATAGTTTAATGAGCCTAGCTTGATGTGTTCCATCAATTTTAACACCTTTAGCGTATAATTAGGTCCTTAATAATTGGTATCAGGATCAACTAGAATGAAACCATAAAATGAAAAGGGTTATCTAGTTAGCTAGAGTGCAGCTGCCATGCCATGAAAATGGCTACCTAAAGAAGAGGCTAGTGTGAGAGTGCCATCTTAAAGTGGGCTGCTCTAGACATCAGTTGTGGAGCATAATGGAATGCTACAATGTCAACGATGTAAAGAGCCTAGCTTGACACATTCCCCAAGTGTTAGGCCTTTTTTGGCATATTGGTTAGATTCGTAGCAGTAAACCTAATACGTGGCCCACCTAAGTTTTGGATTATGATGATTTTTCCTCTATAGGAGCATCTAATGGACAGTTTCAATTGCTCAGTGCCTTTAGCGCACTTCTTGTACTGGGAAGCTTGGCTGGGCCTTTTAAGATGTTTATGAGAAATCCACCCTATTCATTTGTTTTTTCAACTCATTTAGAAGGTGAGAAAATAAATGAGGTGGATCCGAAACTCAAGTGGGCTATACGAGATGAATGGGGACTGAACAACCACAGTTGAAACATATATGGCCACAGTTTTGTATCGGTCTAAGTTTTTTGTGTTTTCAGTTTATCTAGAAATAACATTATAAATGGTTTGGATGGCATGTAAACATCAATGTGGACTCCACAAAGGTTTCAATGATAGGCATTTCTTTCCCCATTTTTCCTTTCTCATGTAGCCTCCTTGAGTCTTGGATACATCTCGTTTTTTGTCTCATATCCCAACCATCATGGCCTCACCTAGCTTCCTCTACCAGCTTCCTGCAAAAGCCTTTCGCAGTCAATCCGCATCCCAAATATTTTGACCAAAGAAAAACCCAGGCAATTGCTGAGAAAGCTTCTCGCATGATGATTTATACGTGCATGAAAGGTATACTTGAAACATGCAGGTACCTCAAGAGTTATCTGTTTATCTTGTGGGACCTACTCCTGATGGGTTATTTAATGGAAAAGATACACAAAACCAATGTTCTAAATGGTAGATCGAACAACATCTAACATCCAAATTAGGTCCGGATTGAATAAGGTTAGAGGAAAACGGAAACAAAGGGGGAAGCTGTAAAAATCCAAGCCATCTGTTTATTTGATAAATTCAAGCCATTGCTTTATAAGTAACTTAGATTTTAAAATTTTCAAAAATATTCCCCTTAGAATTTCAAGGACTCGCTCAATGTCTGGTCTCAAAAAACATGGTAGGTCCCAATAACCACTTCCACTATAAGAAATAGTGAAAGTAGATAGAGACAGATAACAGATTGGGTACTGATATATTCCAACGCGGTTTAGGTGGGCCCGAGAAAGGCCAACATGAAGGGACATGAATTGTTTGGTGGTGAGATTTAATTGGTTCATATACTACTTGTCATGGTCACATATCTTACAGTATATAGCCATTCAAAGTCTCGAATCTCACGTGTTACGCTACTATGCATGCACTGCATGTGGATTTGTTTGGCTTCCACTAATTAACGTGGGGACGAGCAAATCTCTGTGATTTGTACTTTATCATTTTTAAATAAAAGAGATGTGATGAAGATTAAATGTAGATTACATGATGTAAGATTTAATTAAATATAAACAATAAAAAGTATCTGATGTACCTGTTCATACGTAGTAGATAGTGAGTAAGCTGCTTCTAGAATGATCCATGCCCACTTGTTAGTCCGACTTATTACCTTGGCTGTCCAATCCACCACTTATTATTTCTTTTATGTTTTTAATAAGGGAAAAGTTTATTATTTCTTTTTTGTTTTTAATAAAGGGGCATCATGTGTCTATAGGTTTCATGGGATTGGCTATGGTTTTTCATACCATCTAACCCTTTCATCAGGTAAAAATTACCTGGATGAAGCGATTATTAAAAAATTCAGACTAATCCAAAACTCAGCCAGGCCAGACAGTGAGCTTAGAGGTTTCTGTCGTAATTTGATATGTTTTCCCACGATATTGCTCACTGGAGTTGCAAATCGGTCTGGAATTTGAAATGTACGGTGAAAATGAGATTATTCATCTGATGGACGGAATGGATTTCAAATAGAACCAAGGTGGGCCCGACAGATTTTCCAGCGTTATACCCGCTTCCGGTAACACGTAATGGATTCGAGTATAAGGTGAGCTGCTAAAATCAACACCATCCTTTCTATTTCTTGGCGAGCGGGCAACCGCAACTGGACGGTTGCAGTGAGCGTAAGGTAGAATTACGTAAATACCCTTCCTGTCAGTTAGAAAACTAACCTGTAAGTCAATGCAAACGAGTGTTATGGGATCTCTCAGTTAGAAAACTAACCTGTAAGTCAATGCAAACGAGTGTTATGGGATCTCTCCGTCATTTCCTAGCTGAAGTAAACCATACGGTAGCCGTTGATTCTGACAATCATTACGATCTCATCTTTCTTTTACGTGTTAGGAGGTGAACGGCAACATGATACAACGATTCACACAAAGTAGGGTTACGCATCAATCGTGTCCATCCATCTTTTGACCCATAGCATGGATGGTTTATATTATAAAAATCCCACCTATTGGACCTTATCATCCGTCTGATCGACGGTACTCAAATAAACTCTCTAATGCGCTGTTTGATTTTCTAATTACAGTGATAATTTCAAGTAAATGGGTAATAATTATTTACCTTTGTATTTTCGGTTGGATTTACATGGTGAACTTAACAGCCACCTTCATTTATAACACTCTTCACATCACCGGAAGATAAAAACGTTATATCGTGGGGCCCGTCATGATGTATGTGTCTTATCCACACTGTCCATCCCCTTTATCCAGCTCATTTTAGGGCATGATCGGAAAAATGAGATATATCCAAAGATCAAGTGGACCACACCAAAGGAAACGATGGGATTTGAACTCCTATCATTAAAGCTTCTTGAGGACCCTGAAAGTTTTGGATCAAGCTGATATTTTTGTTTTCCCTTTATCCATAACTATGTGACCTTATGAAGAGGTTAGATGACAAATAAATATCAATGCGGGCCCTAGGGAGAAAACAACTTTCAACCATTGATGTCTTTATGATCATTGTTCCCTAAGGTGTGGTCTATTTGAGCTTTGGATTTGCCTCATTTTTGGGCTCATGTCTTAAAATGTACTGTTAAAAAGGATGGATAGTGTGGATAAGTCACATAAATCATGATGAGCCCCACATGTATTAAATAAGTAATGACAAGATTTTTATGGACCGAATTTCAAAACCTAATACCTGGCTTATTTCAAATAGGTGGAGTAAGTAATAATTACTCATTACCACGTATTTATAACGGAAATTAAAAATCAAACAACCCTTGTATGGATATATACGCATATGTCATGATAAGGGTTAAGAAGGAACCTGGCTACTTCCAGTAGTTAGAATGTTCTGGAAGAGCGCGAGTGTACTTGTTGGGACAAAAAATCCTCTAAATTCTCGCCCTTTCCTTCCCCTATATAAACAACGCCCATCTCCCTTCTTCCTCACGGGAACTTCCTTCCAATAGAGAATCAGGCTTCCAGAGGCAGGGCTGCAGGCTATATGGGGAGACGGAGACGCGGCGGCGCTGGTGGCCGGGGACGCGGCGGGAGAGGTGGGGCCCGCCAACCGAGTTCTGCTGCGAGTTGTGAGCATTTCTTCCACCTGTAATTTTTTTTTTTAATTTTTTATTTTACTGATGATCGTGACTCAGGACTGTCTGGGTTGGTCTGGGCTGGACGCGGATTGCGTCCTACCCCCGCCCGGACGGTAATCCGTTCGGGCAGGGCCCTGTGGGGCCCACCTTGATGTAAGTGTTTTATCCACGCCGTTCATCGCTTTTCTCATATCATTTTAAGGTATAATCATAAAATTGAAGCAGGTCCAAAGCTCTAGTGGACCACACCAAAGGAAGCTGCAGTGATAATGATACCCACCGTTGAAACCTTTATAAGGTCCATCGTGATGTTTTTTTTACCATCCAAACTATACATAAGGTCATGTAGACGTTGATGAAGTGAAAAAACAAATATCAGCTTGATCCGAAACTTCTCCAACTCCCAAGTAATTTTTAATGGTGGACGTTCAATCTCCACTTTGTGGTCCACTTAAGCTCTGTACCTGCCTAATTTTTTGTCTCAGACTTTAAAATGATCCGAGAAGAGCGGCGTAGATAAAACACTTAAATCACGGTGGGCCCACAGAGCCCTGCCCAGACGGAACTAGAGCTTGACTCAGTTGACTTGTCTGAGCTGACTGCATATCACGTGCCAACGTTGGCACATGTGTGAAATCCAGCTGCTATTCAGGTGTGTGCCACCAATAGCAGCTAGCTCGATCATTCATCTTGACTATGATTTTATTTATTTATTATTATTTTTTAAATCTATGCAGCTACAAGGGGAGCCTTGGGACAAGCAAGTCAACCCACACCCAATTCCTTTTCGATGAGCACCGCAACTACAACCTCTGTTATGCCTGGTGCACCAAACGGATATAGCTGGTCCCACCAGGGCTCTGCGCATATCTCGTGGTGTGTGGGGTCGACAGTAGTCGGACTCAATTATATACACCCCACCTTCTTCGTCAGAATCATTGTCTTCTTCCTCTCAGAAATCATCATCTTCTTGATCTCAAGAATCGTATGATTTTCGATGTGGATGACCATGCCCCAAAAACTGTCCAGATTACCAATCTTGGACCCCTTTTCATTTCTCTCTGGTTTGCTTTTTCATGGCTAGTTTACTTATGAGTTGGAGTGTGGTTTAGAAGAGTTGTTTTAAGCAGTTATAGGAGTGTTGATCTTGTGATGGTTTATGTGTGTTGCTTTGTTTCATGTACTCTTATTATAAGACTCATTTCTACTATGGTTTGTTATTTGAGTGTTTGAAAGGTGTTGTTACTCTCCTAATAAATTTTACTTGTGTGGAAGATTTTCTTGTAAATTATCAATGAGGTTTGCTATCACCACATGTCATCTGAGCTTTTCGTTAGGTGGGCCACACGGATATTTTGGTATCACTCAATCGGACAAAACAACAGGGCAAGCTTTTGTGGTACCTACCCATTTGTTTTGTACATTGGGCAAACTTAGGAGCAAAACAGCCTGATTTTTTAGCTAGATATTTAAACAGTGTGGCCCACCTGATGGAGAAGTTAAGATATTGGAAGCGTGCCATGTGGGTGTGTCGGTCGTGCCTGTGTGCTCGTGTGACTTATTGAGTTGATAGTTACAAGTGTTGGATATCGTTAAAAGCAAGATCTAGACTATTAGTTTTTGGAGCTCTATTGCGGATGGAATGTACTCAATGATGGGCTGACTCTTAACGATTGCAAATGGTCAGTTGGTTCGAGCAGAAAGCCGGTGTGATCTGTGGTGCATGGCATATTGAGGGTTCAAATCATATGCCATGGATGGCCCACCGTTGGATAGTCTTGATCATTTTCCTGTGGTGGGGCTTACATTGCAAGTGGTTGATATCTTGCTAAACACATATGATCTTTTTGTATTATTAAACAGAGGCAATATGATAATTTCTTTCTTTCTTTCTTTCTTTCTTTTTTTTTTTTTTTAAAAAAATAATAGTAATTTTGACCAAAGAAAAACCCAGGAAATTGCTGAGAAAGCTTCTCGCATGATGATTTATACGCGCATGAAAGGTATACTTGAAACATGCAGGTACCTCAAGAGTTATCTGTTTATCTTGTGGGACCTACTCCTGATGGGTTATTTAATGGAAAAGACACACAAAACCAATGTACTAAATGGTAGATCGAACAACATCTAACATCCAAATTAGGTCCAGATTGAATAAGGTTAGAGGAAAACGGAAACAAAGGGGGAAGCTGGAAAAATCCAAGCCATATGTTTATTTGATAAATTCAAGCCATCGCTTTATAAGTAACTTAGATTTTAAAATTTTCAAAAATATTCCCCTTAGAATTTTAAGGGCTCGCTCAATGTCTGTCCCAATAACCACTTCCACTACAAGAAATAGGGAAAGTAGATAGAAACAGGTAACAGATTGGGTACTGATATATTCCAACGCGGTTTAGGTGGGCCCGAGAAAGGCCAACAAAAGGGACATGAATTGTTTGGTGGTGAGATTTAATTGGGTCATATACTACTTGTCATGGTCACATATCTTACAGTATATATATATATAGCCATTCAAAGTCTCGAATCTCACATGTGTTACGCTACTATGCATGCACTGCATGTGGATTTGTTTGGCTTCCACTAATTAACGTGGGGACGAGCAAATCTCTGTGATTTGTACTTTATCATTTTTAAATAAAAGAGATGTGATGAAGATTAAATGTAGATTACATGATGTAAGATTTAATTAAATATAAATAATAAAAAGTATCTGATGTACCTGTTCATACGTAGTAGATAGTGAGTAAGCTGCTTCTAGAATGATCCATGCCCACTTGTTAGTCCAACTTATTACCTTGGCTGTCCAATCCACCACTTATTATTTCTTTTATGTTTTTAGTAAGGGAAAAGTTTATCAGTTCTTTTTGGTTTTTAATAAGGGGGCACCATGTGTCTATAGATTTTCATGGGATTGGCTATGGTTTTTCATACCATCTAACCCTTTCATCAGGTAAAAATTACCTGGATGAAGCGATTATTCCAAAATTCAGACTAATCCAAAACTCAGCCAGGCCAGACAGTGAGCTTAGAGGTTTCTGTCGTAATTTGATATGTTTTCCCACGATATTGCTCACTGGAGTTGCAAATCGGTCTGGTATTTGAAATGTACGGTGAAAATGAGATTATTCATCTGATGGACGGAATGGATTTCAAATAGAACCAAGAGTTGGGGGTGATCTGATGCCCCCTCCTCGCAGCAGTTGCATCTAGGGGCGATCTGGACTCCCTTATCTTGGATCCTGGAGTCCACAGGAGTAGCTCCTTGCAAGAGTTTCCACAGGAAGATGGAGATTTTAGGCGGAAAGGATTTGGGCCAAATCCATTTCGACCATGAAGAGTGGGCCGTCTCTCTCTGACTAGGTTCCAAGCCGATCTGATGGAGAAGGATCTTGAAGCGTTGTGGGGCCATAAGGGAGCTGGCTTATCGTTAGACGTGGCAAAGCCACCTTTGAAGATGTAGCATATAACTTCCTATGGAAGGAAGGTAAAAACAAAGGAAGGGGGCAGCGGACCAGTAGCACCTAGGAAAGTATTAACCTTGAGGGGTAACTTATAACTTCCAGTGGATGGTCTTGTTTATACACCAACCTGCCATGTGAGTGGACAGATGACTACATCTTATTTTGGTTCTAGATCCACCATAAAGAATCAGAATCATGACTTAAGTGCTTTGGCTTCTTTTTATGGTGCATCATAAAATTTAGGTGGGCCACATGGTAAGGAATAATTTAAAACATGACAAAAAACTCTAAATTTGCATGTAGTCCTATTGTGCCGCCCACTTTAGTTTTGGATTTTTTTTTTTTTTTTTTTAATTTTTTGCTTAAAATTCAATTGTGCATATGTGCATATAGTGGTTCTCTTGTCCCATATAAAAAATGAGCAAGAAATTTTCTATGTGTATAAGAAGGACCTTTTGCATGAGACTTACGTCCCTTTCACGGGACATGTGAATTTGATCTTAAGGGGCTATGCCATTAGCCTTAACATATGCTTTTGACCACACATGTGTGCGCGCCAAGCCAGGTCGGGTTCGAATCTTAGTCTATGTCTTTGTCTATGTGTGGACTGAGAATACACTCACATTCAATTTTACTCTGGGAATATACTCACATTTTCATTTTGTGCCTTTTCAAACCAGAGATGGAACGTTTCGAGCAGTTGTACCAGTTGGGTTTAAACCCAACGAACCTAACCTATTTGAAATGGTGCTTTAAGCAGCTAATCAAAGTCTATAAATAGCTTTAATCCTTATTCTGAATTCATTCATTCGAAAGACAATTTTTCTCTCTACTTCTTCAAAACTCACTGGTGAAATGTTGTTTTACAAGTATTGAGTTTGCATTCAAGTCAACTCTCTTTAGTTTAAGTTCTGCATATTGGTTCGAGCCCGTGTACGACGAGTGTACCATTGGGACTAGACCATAGTGTTGTATCTTGGAAGTTAATTGCTCGTGATTACTGTTGCACTTGGGGCACAATCTAAGGAGGAAAATTTTGGTTTCAAGCCGAGTGACTCAATCACGCCTCGACTCTAACACATAAGTTTTCTTATTTCCTTTATTTATGTTTCCTTTTGATTTATGTTATTATCTATTGTTTTCAACACAACCTTCCAATAAAATGTGCATAAGTGTTGACCATTTAATAGTTCTCTTCACATCCAATGGTATTGGATGGATGGTCTTGTTGATACGCTAACCCGCCACGTGAGTGGACATATGACTCCATCTTATTTTGGTTCTAGCTCCACCACGCAGAATCAGAACTATGAGTTAGGTGCTTTAACTTATGTTTAGGGCGCATCATAAAATTTAGGTGGGCCACACAGTAAGGAATAATTTAAAACATGCCAAAAATAATAATCTAAATTCGTATGGTGTAGCCCAGTTGTGTGGCCCTCCTTAGTTTTGGATTTGTTAGGCTTTAAATTTAATTGTGCATATAGTGTCGGGTAGGGGTGAAAGTCGGGCCGGTTCAACCCGACCAACCTGTGACCGACCCGATATTGGGTTGGGCTCAGGAAGGATGTATTAGGTTTGGTCTCGAGCTTGGGCTATACAAACATCAACCCGAAAAAAACTTGGGTCAGGCTCGGGTTGAGGTCTTGGGTTGCCTAACCCAACCCGAACCCGATCGATATTTAAGTTACTTATAAATTATAATTCAATGCGTATTGTCCGTGTTGAAGGCACAAGAAATTCTAGTGTCGTCAGATTTTAGTGGTCCACATCATGCTACACAATACGACTTTTAAAGGAGTA
This sequence comes from Magnolia officinalis, assembly GCA_021015155.1. Classification (NCBI taxonomy): domain Eukaryota; kingdom Viridiplantae; phylum Streptophyta; class Magnoliopsida; order Magnoliales; family Magnoliaceae; genus Magnolia; species Magnolia officinalis. The sequence goes on along the minus strand of JAJHSJ010001554.1, from coordinate 32,477 downwards.
GTCCTATATTTTAGCTTGTTTGTTTAGAAAAAAATGAAGTTCTTTACCATAAATAACTACATATATAATCAATAAAATCATATGTACAAAAATTAAGACGTTTATTGAAAATATAATAGACAAATGTATTAACGAAAATATTAGCATGTATCAACCCGACCAACCCGATCGAGCCTGTTAGGGTTGGGCTTGGGTTGAGAATTCCTAACCCGTGGTTGGGTTGGGTTGGGTTAGGGTTGAGGTATAGGAACCTTGGGTTGGGCTAGGGTTGAGTGCCAACCCGACCTAACCTGCCAACTTTTAGCCCTAGTGCCGAATGTCCTAGAGCCTTCTACAGCTCGATCTGAATAGAATGCCTTTAACCCCAAGCATTGAGATAGACAAAGGGATTGAGCAGTTGTTTGTGACCGAGAATTGAAGTAGTTCAACCGTCTATTCAGTCACTCGTATACACAATCAAACGATTCATAAATGAAAGGGTTATCCTTCTAATGAATTCCTTTTGCCTTTGGGACGAAATGACTCTTTCTCACCATGATGATAGAGATGATTCGATACATACAACATGTGAGTAAAATGAACTCAATTGCATTAATTGAAATAAAAATAAATTTATAAAAGATAATTCCTCTACTATCTAAATCTTCCTTGGTCCAGAGACTAATCACACTACTAAAAATGAAAATTTTAAATCTTCCTTTCAATCCAACGCTCGGCGTAGATTACACTACTCTTAGTGTAAGTCAGTCCAGTGTAGTAGCGTAGATGGGTTGTCCTATACTAAGATAAAATAAAAGACAAAATTGATGGGCAACATTGCGTAATATATTTGATTTGATATGTGTTGAGTTGGCAAGTGCTTCAAGCTCTTAGATCTTCTTCCTATCTGCTTCTCCACACGAATGTGAATAATGCGATGTGTATTAGGCCAACATAACCACAAGCACTACTTTGGCCATGAAAACCATGTAGCACATCATAGTGGATCGGCCCAATATGTCGCTATTCATGATCATGTTTCGATAGAAATCTCATTTCGAGATTTGGATCATGAGGCCTTTACAGTGAACAACTAGCTTTAACACATGTATCGGATATGCAACACATGTATCGTTATTGTAATCAACTGGACTTGTTCTTTCTAGGCTATTCATAGTTTTTTGAATTCTGATCTCACTTGGCCATTGGAGTAATAAAAGAAATCTTCAAATTGTTTTTTTTTAAATAAAAAAAAAAAAAACTGAAATCTTACAATCACGTGGCATCATCTAAGTCGTTAAATCTAATATAAATAAAATAACTATAATTTTTGTCATTTTTTTCCTAATAGGTGGTTTCAATGACTCGTGGGATCTTGGGTCCACCTGGTCGTACTCGTCAGTGACCAGAGAAAAGTTGCTTGTCCCCTAGTTCCAAGACTTGGTCATTAAGTCATGAATACTTTAACCAGAGAAAAGTTCATTTCCTCTACTTCAAAGACTTAAGAGTTAAGTCATGGAAATTTTAACGGGAGAAAAGCCAGAGAGGTGCATGTAACATGGCTTATACACTTGCGCTCGATATACGTATGTGTAACATGCATATGCCTCAAAAGGATCAGCATATCTCGTGGGACCTACTTTTGATGAGTCGTTTATGGAAAGAAATACACAAAACTAATGTCCCAAATGGTGGATCCCACAACATCTACTATCCAAAGGTTTGAATTAAATAAGGTTAGAATGATTAAATAAACTAGAGGAATAGAGAAGGAGAGGGGAGAATCTGATAAAATTCAAGCTACATGTTTACTTAGATAAATTAAAGCCATTGGTTTATAAGTGTGTAGATTTTTTTAAAAAAAACCCCTATTATTTAGATATCCCATTTTTACGTCCCATGAAATCGAAGGCCTCCCCTCTCCTTAAATTAATTGGATGGGTAGAGATGTCCCACAGCTGTTGATGGAGGTCTCATTTTCCTTTTTACATTTTTTGGTTAAATAAATAGTGGGTCCCAATATATCAGCGGTTCCAATACTTACATTTGCAATTTTAATTGAATGTTTAAGATCTTATTTGCTCTGTATCGAAAAAGCACTCCTATGGGAGATTGGTAAAGTTAAAAAGGAGATAGAGAAAGGTAACAGACCGGGCTAAGATATATTCCAACACTGTTTAGGTAGGCCAAGAAAGGCAATGAGACCGGACACAGATTGCTTTGTGACCGATAGAGGTGGGCGATTGGTCCAACTCGACTAGGTCCGAAATTTTCAACAGTCTAACTAAACTCGATCCGATCTGGGACCAAGTTCGAGTCCTTTGACTCGATCCGATCCATTACACTGCTTGCTTGACCCGAACCGAGTCCGACTCGGTCAGGGAAACCGAGTCGGATTGGGTTGGATATTGTTCGGATCAAAACCTCTGTTTCAATGGTAGACGCTCAACTCCACTGTTTTTTGCATTGTGGTTCACTTGATCTTTAGATTTGTCTTATTTTTCGACTCAAGCCTTAAGACAAGCCCGTCAAATGGATGGACGGTTTGGATATAACACATACCTTATGATGGGACATACAAAACTTGCTGACGTCAAATCACTGTTGCCTGTGCGTTGGTACACTTGCCAACCACTACCTCGCAGAGTGGCAGTCTGTGAGACCTTTATAGTTACGGGTTACCCTACCATTACAATATTCATAATCATTTTTTGGGCATACCGTCGTGTGGTTCACAAATTCACACCATTCATTATGTGTGTCTCACTTGGATGAGGGGTCGGACCAAGTTTCAGATGCATCCAAATTTTAGGTAGGCCTCCACCAAGTGCTTTTATATGTTTTAGGAATGTATTGACATGATTTTGGATGGTATGGCCCACCTGAGTTCTGTATACGACTGAATTTTGGGATATCTCATAATTTAAAGGGGACCCATCAAATGCACGTGTTGATGTTCGACACACATCATGGTGGGGCCCACACAACTTGACCTCACGGGAAGTTCCCATGAGTTGGATGGCATAAAACCTTTTTCCCCTCTGTGCGGCGCGGTGCTCAATGCACCTCGAGCAGCACAACAAAGGGATTGGTTGCTACTCCTTCCACCAGCCAACGATGGATAGTTGGTGCTGTGTGGAAGCATGATGTGTTTATTTCATCCATGCCGTCCATCTATTTTTCTAGATCATTTTATAATATTAAAGTAAAATGAGGTATATCCCAATCTCAAGTGGACAACATTACAGTCAATAGTGTTGAGTGAACATTGTGCGGATTGGGTCGGATCAGATCGAATCGGATCCATTTGGATCAAATTGGTCCGGATTGACCACGATCCGAACTTGATCCGAAAAACTGTCGGATCTGAATAGCCGTACTCGAACTACACCGCTTCAGGTCGTCAGTTTGGTTCGAAACGGGTGTGAACGGGTCGGATCCACCGGATCGGGTCAGACATGCCCAACTCTAGTAACTGAATCACCGGAGATATTTGTAGTGACCCATGAGGTGGGATATGACTCGGCGCATGTTGTTGTCATAGAGGTAACAGACAGGGCTAAGATTGCACATTTCCATTAGGATAAAGTGAAAACATTAAAAATTTAGTCTGATGAAAAACTTTTATAGCTATACAAATGTTTCAACGGTGCTGATTGAATCCCCATTGTTCCCTCTCATGTGGTATACTTGAGTTTTGAATTTACCTTGTTAAATATTCTAAAATGAACTCTCAAAAGGGACTAACAGAGTGAATTTCTCACAAACATCATAGTGGGTCCTACCTAGCATCCCCGCACAATTACTTCTCGTAAAAGGCTTTTGGTAGGAAATCTGCATACGAGGATTGAGGGAGCAGATTAGGCGCGTCCATGGCCTCACTCAAAATGGTGGGGCCCATTAAGGGCCCCACCATGATTTGTGTATTCTACATCCACACCATCAATCCATTTTTTTCATATCATTTTAGGGCAGATTCAGTTCTCAAGTCATATAAACTTGGATGAAGAGAGTAGACAAATATTAGCTTGATCCAGAACTTTTGTTGGCCCCAAAAAGTTTTTAACGGAGGAATTTCAATCCACGAGGTGAGGTCTGCTGGATATTAGGATCTTCATTTTTGTGACCATATCCTAAAATGATAAAAAAAATGGATGGGCCATGTGGATATACAACATATACATCAAGGAGTGCCTCATGGTCTGATGTTACCCTAGTAACACCTAATCCACTCTAATTTTGGAAGGACGCCAACTAGGTGGAGCCATCGTCATTTTTGTGACTGACTCTGTCAATCTGGTTTTTTTTTTAGGTCATATTATGATATGGGCCCAAATTAAGGACAATTTGGTAAAATTATTAAATTTTAGACTTTTTTACCAAATAAAATTTTTGGATTAAGTATTAAATTTCAGACAATTTACCAAACATGCATTCTAACACTTACCAGTACTAAAATTCAATAGATAGTGGATCCATTACTTAAATTAATTTCAATATTATTTTTTTTACTCAGCTTACCAAACACACTCTTAGCTCCGTATGCATGTGTTTTATCCACCACATGAGTTAACAAGGAGGTAGATCTAAGGCTCAAGTAGATCGCATTACATGAAGCAATGGGACCTGAACTCTTACTGTTGAAAACTTCTGGACGGATACAAACTTTTAGATTAAGCTAATATTAAACATTGTGCAATTCCAACTGTGGTTGTTGTTGGGGAAAAATCCACAAGTCTGAAAGTCGGTTTATGGAATGGACCAACTCTATTGAACCAGTACAGGCTTAGTGAAACCCAAACCCGATAAATGCTCCTACGTCCAAAAGCAGGCTGACCTTCAAGAAGGAAAAATGCAAATGCACCCGAAAGGCTTCTAAGCCCACACAAGTGGTTGAAATGCCGACCTAATTCATAGGCTGGCTAAGGGACGGTTATGGATCGCCCACAGACCAGCCATATGTCGATTACGGGTCAACCATAGCTCGGCCACAGACTAATTACAAACTGACCATAACACAGTTATAGATCAGTCATAGGTCGACTATAGATCAGTCACAGGATAATCACAGATCGACCATAGTTCGGTTATAGATCAATCATAAATCGATCGAAGATCAGTTGAAGAATGATCACAAATCGGTTATAGCCCGGTCATATATCATCAATAACTAAACAAACGCTCTTAGCAAAGTCGAGAAGGTTCATCATCAAAACGGGAAAAATATTATCCCTTTGGCTCAGCTGACGGACGAAAATGGTGAATGTTGATCTATCGAGCAGAACGATATTGTTCATTTCCAACTCGACGCCCGCCTCGAGGTACGACCTAGAGCTAAGCTATAAGCTCTAAGGATATGTAAAGATCTCTCATAGAATCTCCGAAAGATAAAACCAAATCCCGATTATCACGGGAACCTGCAATCTCTTATAACAGGATCCCCTCTACCACGTTCTCAGGAACTAAGAAAACCCCTTATTGATCTCTTTCTAAGACCTCGAGCTTGACTTAGGCATCGGAGAGTCCCCTGAATGAACCAGGGCCTCCTTTGGCTCCTACCTTTGCCTGTGCAGGTTCAAAGAGAAACGCCACAAAGGATCCGTTGGAAAATTGCATCACCGGTTGTCATTGTCACTATTGCTTCCTTTGATCCATCAAAATGGATAAAGGGTGTGGATAAAAACATAGCCCCTCCTTTCCTCTCTAGTTAGTACTGATATGGGTAACGAATTTTTTAAGATTCCAACAAAAAAAAAAAAGAAGAGGCCCATGCTAAACTCATGTGAAAATGGAGAAAGAAAAGAGTGGGGATTGAACGATCACATTAAAACATTTGTCTCGACGTAAAAGTTCTGTATCAGGCTAGAAGTTTTTATTTTCTTCAATTCACCTCAAGGGAATGACCTTATAAACCATGGATGGCATGAAGGAAGGTTTCAACGGTCGACATTTCGTTCCCCACATCTTCGTGTGGTAGGACTCACATGAGTTTTGAATCCATTTCTGAGAATCATCATGGTAGCACAAGTCTTTCCAGGGCAGTAACCTGGCGCCATCAACTTCCAGCAATTTCCTTTCTAAAGTAACCAATCAGTTTCCAAAGCAATCCGTACATTGATTCTATTCTCTCCCACTTTCTGTTCGTGTTAGGAGTAGAGATACCACCATTTACGCAACATACACATAACAGGGTTATGAATCAATCCTGTCCATCCATCTTTTGATCCATAACATGGATGGTCCATGTTTCAAAAAACAAACCTATTGAACATTATCACCCTCCTAATCAATAGTTCTCAATGTTACAGTAGAAACTGAAAAAATTAGATGGCCGGAATTGCTCTACATCAATTTCTCCCTCATTTCCTTCCTAAAGCAATCATTCAGGTTGATTCTTTTCAGTGTTAGGAGGAGAACCGTAACTTGATATCACCATCTACACAACCTACACATAGTAGGGTTAAAATCAATCGTGTCCATCCATCTTTTGAGCCATTGCATGGATGGTTTATGTTTCAAAAACTCTCCTATTGAACATTATCATCCTTCTAATCAAGGGCTCTCAATGTTACGGTTAAAGCAGAAAAAGCTAGATAGACAGAATTATAATACATTTTTCAAATTTTTTTTTTTTTTTAAAATATGTGCCATCCAGGTCAGGATCCAACTATGGATGGACCCGATTGGTATATCACCCTGCCACGCGTACCATGGAGAGATGGCTCTACCAATTGGGGTTTATCTCAATCGTTAGATCTCTATCCTTCGCGGTCTACTGAGAAATTGCATGATTGTGAGTCGTGTTAATATGTGTGGTATATCCATGCCGTCAATCAGCTTTTCCATCTAATTTTTGGGCGTGCTGTAAAAAAAAAGAAGCAGATACAAATCTCAAGTGGACCACACCATGGGAAACAGTGGTGATTTAAAGCCCAACCTTAAAACTTCCTAAGGCTCACCTGTTGATAAGGTCACGCATGCCTGGATAAAGGGAAAACACATATATTAACTTGATCCAAAACTTTCGTAGTGCCCAAGAAGTTTTTAAGGGTGAAAATTCAATCCCTGTTGTGCGGTCCACTTCAGTCTTGGATCTCTTTTATTTTTTAGAACTTGCCCTAAAACGAGCTGAAAAGACTGATGAACCGCGTGGATATACAACAGGCTGTATGACCTTATAAACAAGCTGGAAATAAATGTTATGGTGGGCCCTATAAATGATTTAACAGTGAGAATTATTGTTCCCACTGCTATTTGTGGTGTGGTCGATAGATATGACTTATTTTTAGGTTCATGCTCTAAAATGATCTGGCCAAATGGATGAACGGTGTGGATATAATAAATACATCATTGTGGGGCCCATATAACTTTGATCTCCTTTGAACCGTTCGTACAGCTCACAGCTCGAGGAGCGTCGGCTGAGACACGTAAACACATCAGCCAGGTCGGTGATGTGGGGTACACCAGCCCATCCGCTTCCACCCGGCAGTTTCGTGCATGGAAATTTTGATCAAATCCTGGCCATCCGTCCTTTCTTTTTGAGCATCTTCTCAGAAGAGCACAAGGGAGGGCAGTTTGGTAATCAGGACGCTTGATGAACGCATCTTCTTAGAAGACCACAAGGGAGGGCAATTTAGTAATCAGGACGCTTGATGAACTCAGGGCCCGCTTACCTTTTAAGAATTTCCTGGAAGAGCACGAGGGTAGTTGTGGAAAAAAAAAAAAAAAAAAAGGAAATTCCCACTCTCTCCTTCCCTTTCTATAAATGAAGAACCCCGTGCTTACATTCATTTCCTGCATCTTTTATTTCAGTGCATCGAGTAGAACAGTATTTTCTTCCTTCCAATGGAGATTCAAAAAAAAACAGTTGTAAATTCCCAGACTCTCCTTCGCTCTATATTAAAATTCCATCTCCCTTCTTTCTTACAGGTGCTTGCTAACATTTCCTGTATGTTTTGTTTCAGTGCATCACAGAGAAGAAAAAAATCTTCGTTCAAACGGTGAAAGTCGCTCCCAGAGGCAAGGCTACAGGCTCTGGGGGGAAGGGGAGACAGCCATTACAAAACCCACATCAGAATCGTAATTTCCACCAGAATTCAGGGCAGAACCACCACCGTCTAGAAGCCGGTGGGACCCAGTCAGTCGCGGTGAGGGCGGCGGCTCATGTTCAGAATTCCGGCAGGGTTGTGCAACACTCGGCGGCGCCTAGAGGGCATGCCAGCGGTGGCGGGAGAGGGCCTGGTGGTGGCCAGGGAGGCGGTGGGGCCCACCATGTGGCCCGCCAATCGAGTTCCAATCATGCTGTGAAGATTGCCGCAAGCGGTGAGTATTTCTGTCGGACGCGGATTGGGTACTACCCCCGCCTGTACCGAGCTCGGCTCAGGTTGGGTCTCTGATGGGCCCACCGTGATGTATGGGTTTATCTACACCGTAGATCCATTTTTTTTTTCATATAATTTTAAAAGATAATCCCAAAAATGAAGTAGATCCGAGGCTTAAGTGGACCACACCACAGGAAGCAGTAGTGATAATGATACCGACCGTTGAAACCTTCCTAGAGCCCACCGTGATGTTTACTTGCCATCCAAGCTGTTTGTAAGGTCGCATAGGCTTGGATGAACGGAAAACACAAATATCAACGGTAGGTGTTTAATACTCACTGTGTGGTCCACAAGAGCCTTCGATCTGTATATTTTTGTGCCTATACCCTTAAAATGATATAGCGAAATGGATGGACGGTATGGATAAGCTCTTACATCATGGTGGCCCCTCAAGAGTCCCATCCTTTGCCGATCTCGGGACAGGCGGGTGCGGCTTCGGTGGAGCCCAGGGCCCACAGAGTTGGGTGAATCCCTGACTGTGAGGGCCCGTTTGATGTATGTTTCATACATCCATGCCGTCCATCTGTTTATCCAGCTCATTTTAGGCCATGAGCCAAAAAACAAAGCAGATCGAAATCTCGGGTGGACCACACTACAGGAAAATATGGTAATTGAATGTGCAGTATCAAAAACTACCTGGGAGCCACATGAATGTTTATCTGCCCTCCAACCTGTTGATAAGGTAACAGGGAGCTGGATGAAGGGACCGCACAAATAGATCCAAAACCTCGTCGTTCCCATGAAGTTTTAATGACAAATAACCACTGTTTGCTAAGGTGTGGTCGACTTGAGATTTTGTTCAGCTGTATTTTTGGGCTCATGCCCTTAAAATGATATGGAGAAATGGATGGACGGCATGGATGTTAGACACATACATCATGATAGGCCCAGTCAGTGATTATCTTGACTCCGACTATTTAGGTTGGTGTGGGATTGACGTGCTTGACTTGGGTTAGTTCCTACAGATCACGTGCCAAAGTTAGCATGTGTGAAATCCAGCTGCTCATCAGGGGTGTCCTACCATGAGGATGCCCTGCTCTAGAGGGAGCGGATTAGGTCCGGCCCGGCCTCAACCAACACGGTATGATCCTGACCGTGGGGCCCACCTTGACGTACACACCTTGTAAGATTATTCTAGAGCATGATCCCAAAAATTAAGCAGAACCAAATCTAGGGCTCACTTTAATGCCCACCGTTAATGTTTATTTTCCATCCAAACCGTTGATAATGTCATACAGATCTAGATGATGAAGGGAGGAAAAAAGAAAAGAAAAAAAAAAAAAACAAACATTAACTTGATCCAAGCTTTTGTGGCCTACAAAAGGTTTTTAACGGTCAATCACCACTATTTCATGTGGTGTGGTCTACCTGAGGTTTGTATTTGATTAATTTTTGGGCTCATGCCTTGAAATGATTTGGAAAAGCAGGTGGACGGTGTGGATATACAATGGATACATCAAGATAGGCCCCATGCTCACCGCCGCACAGTGTTGGGTGATGCTGGGGCTGCATGGAATCCGATCCCTGGCCCGATCAGTAGGTGGGCCTCACCATCAGGACGCCCTTGCCCGAAATTCAGACTGGCCTGATCACCAAGATGGGTCCACCGTGAGGGTGACGTGGCCCAAAACCTTGACTACCCCAATCATCAGGTAGGCCTAATAACCAGGTGGGCCCACCTGAGGATAGCTAGGCGTGAAACCCAGGTTGGGTCGGGGTCGGGGGTCGGATTCGCCAGTGACCCTGCAATACCCGGTTGGTACTGGTCAGTGTTGGAAAAGCCTTCCATGGTGCATTCCATCCATGCTGATCCATCCATTTTCCCATCTCATTTCAGGGTCATGAGCCAGAAAGTACATAGATCCAAATCTCAAGTTGACCACACTATAAGGAAACATCACAAACACATTGGATCAAGCTTATATTTTCATTTCCCTTCGTCCCAGTTTATTTGACATAATCAACAATCAAATAAACATTGGGCCGTAAAAAGCTTTTAATGGTGGGCATTCAATCACCATTGTTTTCTATATTTCCTGTGGGTGTGTTCCACATATATTAGATCTACCTCATTTTCTAGCTCATGCTTTACAATGAGTTTGTAAAATAGATTGACAGAATAGATAAAACACATACACCAAGAACCTAAGGGTGGCCAGCAAGATCATCTCACTTGGAAAATTTGTCGACAACACAATCATTCATCTTGAGTATGATTTTTATCTATGCAGCCACAGTAGGAGCTTCGGGACAGGCACGTGGACCCACTGCCAATTCCATTTCGGTGAAACTTAGAGGATCATCTACAAAATCCGCCACACATTTCCCTGGTGCAAGCCACTATCACTCGTCCAACAAGTTGTCCGCGCATATCTCGTTGCGTATGTAACACCTCAATTTTGGGATTATACGTTGCTTACACACTTATTTTAGTTATATTTTTCATGCACTACACTCTAAAGATGGCCGAGTTGTCTAAGGCGCCAGTTTCAAAATAGAATACTAATACTCATTATTATTATTATTGTTATTGTAAATAAATAATTTTTGAATTTAAATTTTAAAAGTAATTTTTAAAATTTTGATTTGATTTTGAAAAGAAAAGAAAAAAAGAAAAAAAGAAGCTAAATCCCTTTAAGAGAGCTTATGCTCCCACCCTTCTCCACCATTAATCATGGCTAGAGAGAACAGAGGAAGAGAGTGAAAGAGGAGGATAAACTCTATAACATAGTTGAAATTGGAGGCAAGTGACACACATGATTTTGTGTATTTTTGTTACAATTTTTTAATTACTGATTTATGTTAGATTATCTATCTTTTTTTTTTCTTTTTTTTTTCTTTTTTTTTTTTTTTATAAATTGTTTAAATATACCATCCAATCATTTATTTTAATGGAGTGGATTATTGGATTGTGGCCATAAACAATCAAAAGTGTTTCTTTGATCACCCACTTTGGACATCTCATCTAGACTGATTTGGGACCTCCAATGGATGATCTAGATGGCCTTACATGCTAATCTTTACATCTGGCCATTATTTTAACTTATGAAAGAACGTACTTTTGTTTGCTTTAATTTTCTTCAAATTCGCCATTCATCATGCATAGTTTTTGTTTAATCTTGTTTTTCTATACTTTGTATTTCGGAGATCAGACATTGGATCCTTCATTTTAGTGTAACTTAATGATTATTTTTTTTTATCTTAAGATATGTATATATAGTTTGCACAATTTGACCATTGATCACGCTCAAATTGTGTACTCATTGACTCTGTTGATGATATCTCTTGACATTGTAAATTGGGGCCCTGAGTTTAATAATCTGGACGTCCAATTTAATTGAATTAAGGGCTCTGATCATGCTCTTCATTACTCCAACAAATCAGCCCTTTCGATTTTATTTATTGCCCAATTTTGTGTATTTTTTTAATTGTATGATCTAAATTACATGTACATTGTTAAAAAATTTCAATTCATGGGGCGATCGAGTCCCATAAGTTGAAAGTTTCATAAGCCAGCACATAAGGTGATCGAGTCTGTTCGGTAGAAGTTCTTAAAGCCCAAATTGGCTCCATATGGAGCATCCATCGTCTTGAAGAGTGGGTGAGCATGTCACGATTGCAATAAGTGCCCACTAATTCCGGTTGAGGAAGAGGTCTGATCTTATCTACTTTTTATTAGGATTACAATAATAGAATTAGGTGTGACCAGCTTACTGCATGTCAGGATTGTGAAGAATGAGTTAGGTTTAACTAGCTTACTGCATGTCAGGATTGTGATAAATGTGTTAAGGTGTATGAACATGTTAAGATTGCAAAATGACACCCTGGTATTCAAGATGACCTATTGTACTGAGTTATGTGGACATTATCATATGCATTGCATCATGTGTATCATCCTTGCTTCATATACATGCACACCAATCAATATTATGATATTATCTGATTATCTCCAATTGCTTAGTTTTTTAAAACTTGTGTATTGAAATACTCATTGGGCATCATATCTCTCCTAATGGATTTTTAATATTTCAGGACAAGGACACCATTAGATGCGGCTATGAGTAGAGATGCTGGAGTTCGTTTTTATTTATTTGATGCTGGAGTATGGATGATGTATTTGAAACGTTTTATTTGGCTATGTGGTTTGGATGATTAATATAATTAGTGGATGAAGTTTATTTTATTTACTTGTATGGGATGAATGTTATACACAGATGAAATTTATTTTATTTACTTATATGGGATGAATGTTATGCATAAACCATAACATTAGGTATACTCATGCCCTTGAGTGCGGCATCAGAGTCTTGTGGACTTGAGTGTCGGATTTTGGGGTGTGAAAGGTTGTTATTAGAGCTCAAGTTTAAGATGATAGGTGGATCTAGGGTTAAACATTGAATTAGACTTAGGAATGAACTTCTCTTAGTAGCAACTAAATTTAAAACAATGTATTCTAAATCCTGAATCTTTGAATTATTCATTGTAGATCATGGCAGATATAACACTAGAAGATAGGTCTCAACATCCCTATTTGGTTCAAGAGTTGCTAAGGAAAATTAAACCTTAGATGGAGTCGTTCACGCACTCACTTGGAAACATGGTGGCAATCTCATAATGGCAAGCATGTGGTAATAATGTGGGGCCGCTCCCGTAGAACAAGATAGGGAAGGAAGCCTAGTCAAGGAATTCAAGAGACTGAATCCACCAACCTTCAAGGGAATCTAATGGAGGCAGGAAAGTAAAATACTCGGTTTGAGAAAATCTTCATGATAATGGGAATGTGATGAAGAGCAGAAAGTTAAATTGGTCATTTTTATGCTAGAAGGAGAAGTTGACTACTAGTGCCAGATGATGCAGGATCGATTGAAGAAAGGATGGTGTGGAGTTGGAAGAGACTAAGCAATTTTATGATAACTACTTCTCTGATAGCATTCGTGAGAAAAAAAAAAGTGGTGGAATTCATTAACTTGAAGTAAGGAGAACTGACAATAGCACAGTATTAGGCTAGATTCAATGAGTTGTCACAACTTGCAGCACTTATGTCGGTGGACGAGATGCTCAAGGCGAGAAAATTTGAGAGGGGCCTAAGATGATCACAACAAACTTGGCATTGAACTTGAGAACGTATGCAGAAGTGGTAAACCGGGCCTGATCATATAGCAAGACAATAAAGACTTCTGAATGAGTCGAGGGTATAAGAGAGATGGGAATGAAAAGGGAAAGTCACTCCTAATGTTCCCTAAGCATAAGGAAATGCCTTCAAGAGATCAATGACATCCCCTGGAGTAACACAATCAGCATCAAAGCGATTCCAAGGAAGGTGCTTCAACTGTGAGAGAAAGGACATTTGATATGTTTTTGCCCCTGCCCTTATCAACAACATTATCATAAAGAGGAGCCTCAACAGCCACAACAAAGACAAGGAGCTAGGTCACTCGCCACAACAGTGACCAAGATATCTGTAAAGCAGTTTAAGGAATGAGGGCAACAACTACCACATATACCCAGAGGAAACCAGCTGTAGTTCCGAAAGGGAGTCGCCCACCAGCAACAAATGCAAGGGGGACAACAGTACAGGAAAGGAGGTCCACAATGGATGTACAGAGGTCATGCTCTACAACCACCAGCTCATGGGCATGTGTATGCAGTGGCACCAAAGGATGAGAATGACCCCATATTAGTTGGAGGTATCTTAATAATTTACTCCTGTTTGAGTATTATTTGACTTTAGAGCTACAATATTATTTTATTTTGAATGCTATTGTGAAGATGTCGGGTTTAATTCTTAACTTGTTAAAGAGGAATTAATAATCACCATACTTATAGGAAGATTTGTTGCCTTGACTCAGATATGTGGTTCTTGTCTCATTAATATCGGAGATTTAGTGATGCCTGTTGATCTGATTGTGATGGAAATGCAAAAACTTTGAGGTAATCATAGGGATGGATTGGTTAGCCTCGTATCATGATAAGTTGTGGACTGCTTCAAGAAGTTAGTGGTCTTCAATATTCATGTCCATCTTTGAAACCAGTATTGAGGAATGAAGGATAAATCATTAGATACCTTATTAGTAATAGTGGAAGGAAACAAGCCAGAGTTGGATGTTAGATGTGTTGCGCAGCACGCCAACGACGCAGTGAGCCTAGATCCAATCTCAGGCCTCACCCATAAATGATAAACAGAAATAAATATAAACTAGAAAAGAATAAAAGCATTCAAACAAACCACAAGACAAGATATACGTGAAAAAACCCCAAACTAGGGTAAAAAACCACGGATGCAAAATTCCACTATGAAGAGAAATGAAGATTACAAGGCAATATATTAACTCTCCCTTGGAAGTACAGGAAAATCCCTTGCCCACACCTTAAAATATTTTTCAATATTCACCTTAACCCTAGAATAACCCTATGGACCCCAATTTATAGTTTTGACAACTTCCCTTTCGCATCCCAGTTGCGAAAGGACTTGCGACACGAAATCCGCGAAACTCCTTTCACATTCCAGTTGCGAAAGAACTTGTGACACGAAATCCGCGCAACCTCGACTGGTCGTGGGCGGCCCCAGATGTGTCTCCACTTCTCGACAATCTCCCACTTAGAGACACATCGCCATAAACCTTTGTCTTCTTCATCTGGAGTGCACCACCTCCCCGTCTTCAAGCCTAAAGACCAATCAAAGCTGAACAGAGTTTCAGCTTCTCCCTTGTGACCGCCTTGGACAGCATATCCGCAGGATTCTCACTTGTATGAATCTTCTCCAGACCAATGATCCATCTTTCAGTAACGAACGTATGAAGTGATATCTGATGACAATATGCTTGGTCCTTGAATGAAAGGCTGAATTCTTAGCCAAGTGTATTGCACTCTGACTGTCACTGTACAACTTGCAATCTGCTTGCTTCTTACCCAACTCTTCCATAAAACATTGCATCAACACCATCTCCTTGCATGCTTTTGTAGCCACAACATATTCTGCTTCTGTCGTATTGATAGATACTATCTTTTGTAACTGAGAGACCCAACTGACTGCAGCACTACCCAGAATAAAAACATAACCTATAGTGCTTCTCCTGCTGTCAATATCTCCTGCCAAATCTGAATCCATGTAGCCTTGTAGCTTAATTTTCGATCCACCATAGCACAACCCTACATCCTTAGTACCTACCAAATATCTAAGGATCCACTTCACAGCTTCCCAATGTTCCTTCCCGGGGTTGTTCATGAACCTGCTAACAACTCCCACTGCTTGAGCAATGTCTGGCCTCGTGCTCACCATAAAATACATGAGACTCCCAATAGCTGACGCGTATGGGACTTTAACCATGTAGTCTCGTTCCTCCTGCGTCTTTGCCCCTTGCTCCTTAGATAGCTTGAAGTGGTTGGTTAATGGAGTGCTAACCGGCTTAGCACCTCCTATATTGAATCGGTCAAGTACCTTGGCTATGTACTCTTCTTATGATAAAACTAGTTTCTTGTTTTCTCTGTCACGCTTTATCCTCATGCCTACGATTTGTTTTGCAGCTCCTAAATCCTTCATGCAAATTCTCTAGACAGTGGTTTTTGAGATCTGAGATGTCCTTATGCTTGAACCGGCCACAAGCATATCATCAACGTACAGAAGAAGGATGATGTAAGACGTATCAAACTTCTTCAAGTAACAACAGTGGTCTGCATGACATCTCCTAAAACCGTTTCCCGACATGAAACTGTCGAACTTCTTATACCACTGCCTCAGGGGCCTGCTTCAAGCCATATAGACTCTTTTTCAGTCTGCACACCTTGTTCTCATTACCTGGTGCCACGTATCCTGTCGGCTGATGCATATATCTCTTCTTCAAGGTCCCCATGAAGAAAGGTTGTCTTAACATCTAGCTGTTCTAGATGTAAGTCCTCTGAAGCCACTATACTCAAGACCATGTGAATCGTAGACATTTCCACTACCAGTGAAAATATTTCAGTGAAATCGATACCTGCCTTTTGTTGAAACCCTTTCACAACCAATCTGGCTTTGTACCGTTTCGAACCATCGTGCTCCTCCTTTAATCTGTAAACCACTTGTTATGAAGAACTTTCTTACCCTTGGGTAGAGTGACTAGCTCCCATGTACGATTAGATTCAAGAGATCCATCTCATCATCCATGGTTTGCTCCCACTTAACCCGTATATCTGACTGTAACGCCTCTTCAAAACACTCTGGCTCACCATTATCATCAGTAGTAGATAATGTAAGGAGGGTGAGTATCAGACTGTGGGTCTCCTCTCCCGAGTAGACCTCCTCACAATCGGTGTATGCGGCTCTGCCTCATCCTGTGGCGCTGTAACACCCATGTCCGGTAACTCTTCCAACTCTACGAATTCCTTTTTCTCAGCCTATTTTCCTGCACACTGTCCTTATACATTACTTTTTCATTGAAGACTACGTCCTTGCTTCTGATGATTTTTCTGTTTTCTGCATCCAAGAACCTGTAGCCAAAATCATGCTGCCCATAGCCTATAAACGTGCACCTCCTGGACTTCACATTCAGCTTGTTTCTGTGCTCTGCATCAATGTGAATATATGAAGTGCAACCGAACACTCTGAGATGTGTAAGGTTCACTTCCTTCCCAGTCCACGCTTCTTCTGGTAGCCCACCATCCAATGGTGTGAGGGACTTCTATTGATGAGATATGCAGCAGTATTCACAACATTTTCCAAAAGGTCTTGGCGACCCTGCATGTAACTCATGCTCCTGGCGGCTCAAGGATGGTCATGTTAATGCGCTCAGCCACACCATTCTGTTGTGGTGTCACTGAAATCATTTTTTAATGTTTGATTCCATTTGCTGCACAATACTTCTCAAACCTCTTATCACAATACTCTCTCCCATTATCAGATCTGAGACACTTTACTGTTTTACCTGTCTTATTTTCTACCATAACTTTTCACTTCTTAAATACATCAAATACATCAGATTTATGTTTTAAGAAGTAGTGATATATTTAAGAAGTAGACCCACAATTTTCTACTAGCATCATCAATAAAGGTAACAAAATAACGTGAGCTACCAAGAGATAATACCTGTGCCGGTCCCCACACATCAGTGTGTACAAGCTTCAACAGATGTGTCTTTAGAGCACGTCCCGTCTTCTTGAAGCTTACCATCTTCTACTTACCATACACACAGTCCTCGCAGAATTTCAAGTCAATAGACTTCAGCCCTGGTAGCTTCCCTTTTGACAATAGCACTTTCATCCCTTTCTCACTCATATGTCCCAGCCTCTGATGCCATAACTGCCCATTCACTCCAGTTTATGCGACTGCGAGTGAAGTATATGATCCTGAAGTCACGTACAAAGTACCTTCCTTTTGCCTCGAGATATTACCAAGGCACCTTTTGTGATCTTCCATGAGTCACTGGTGAATGTCGTCACATAACCAGTATCGGCCAACTATCCCACTGAAATCAGATTACGTTTCAAACTCGGTACATGTCTGACATCCTTCAATTTCAAAACTGTTTCGTCTTTCTGATTTACATGAACATCTCCCTTTCAAACAATATTGCATGGCTCATCATCACCCAGGTAAACTCTCCCAAAGTCACTTGACACATAATCACGCATAACTTCCTTACACGAAGTAGCATGAAACGAAGCACCCGAGTCTATAACCCAAGACTCATTCCTCACATCAAGAGACAAGATCAACGCCTCTGTGTCGCTCTCCTCAGACAGATTCACTGAATCCTTCCCGCCTTGAGAGCTTCCTTCTTGTTTCTTGAGCGCTCTGCAATCACGTTTCATGTGCCCCTTCTTACCCAATGCCAACACCCGTCTTGTCTTTCGGTCCATTAGACTTCTTCCTCGACTTAGAACGCCCTTGTTTATTGCCTCCTTTGTTCAGCGATCTTCCTCTTCCTTCAACGTTTAGAGTATTCCCTGAATCCCCTAAAACTCCTGATGCCTTCCTTCTATATTCTTCGCTGAGAATTAGACCAGCCACATCATCAAATTTCAGCTTTGTCGATCCTGAAGAATTGTTCACAGCAATCACCAAACCATCCCAACTGTCTGGCAAACTGGATAAGATCAATAATGCCCTGACCTCATCCTCAAAAGCAATGCCAACGGATTCCAACTAGCTCGTGACTGTATTGAACTCGTTTAGATGTTCAGCCATGTTCACTCCCCAAGTATAGGGTTGTGATGTAGTAATAACTCGGTGAGACCGAGGTCGAATCCATAAGGACTGAAACCTGTACGTAATCTAAAGCTAACTAGAACTAGAATCAAATTAAGACGAAATCTAAATCAAGTGAGTATGAAGATAATGATGAGGTTAATTACTCTAAACTGTAAAATTCAAAGGTAGGGAACTAGGGATTCAAAGGGAGGAAACTAGGGATTCAGAGGATCCACTTGTAGAGATCAGGGAGAACTACACTTGATTCATGAAAATCAACTGAACTTCCTTTGATATAGTTTTTAAGAGATGAAAGGCATATGAATTAGAATGGATTTCATCACCAAACCATGCCCATGAGACAAAGTAAACAACAAAATTAAACTAATTACCAACTAATCAACATATTTATGAAGGTTAAGAAGGGTACCGTCATCCGACCATGCCCAGGAGACGATGGTGAACAACAGGGCTTCCTGACGTCATAATCATAAAAAGGAAAGGAACATACTTAAAGCCATCGCATACCCATTGTAATTTAGTCACAACAGACCATTAAAAACTAAAAACATTCCCTTAAATCAAACTATAATCAACATATCTCAAATAATATAAATCAAAGCCATAAAACCCCTCCCATCACACTACAAGCTTTACCTCTTAGCCCTAGCTAAGAGGTTTAGCCACACATGGTGGTGATGAGGCTAAAATCCCTTAGAAAAAGAAAGCATAAAAGCAAGAAAAATAAAATAAAACAAAATACTTTCCCTGTCTCTCTCTCCCTATCTCCCGTCCACCAAAACTCCCAGCCGTGGATCCTCCCTCTTATAGGCAAGGAGAAGTCGGCTGGAAAGAACCGACGTTGCTGCTGCGCGTACGTAACTTTCTTTACTCAGCTAAGAAAGCACGCAACTAATCACCACTTTCCTTGCTTAGTTTCCCACAAACCACTGTCCTTAAGACGTTTTTGAGCGGACTTCACAATGGACGGTTCAGATCGGCCATCCCGATCATTGATGATGGGCCAAGAAGATCCAGAACGTCCGGTTTTTCCGGATCGCGTAACAGAGCTTACGCAGGGAGCTCTGTCTGTCGGTGGGGCCCACTCCTTCCAATATCTGTGAAATCCACTCCGTCCAATGGAACGTTCTCGAAAAACTGTTCGGAAGTGTCAAGTTTGGGTTGATTTAGGTGTGGTCCACCAGAGATATCACCCGACCGTTCGTCTGGTGTTTGAACGGTTGGAATCTCGCACATGCTTCTTCTTGGAGATTTTTCACCTGGTTGTAGGTCAAGGCCATCCTCTAGATCGTATGGACGGTGCTGATCCTCCAAAGAAATCGTAAGTGGGGCCCACAATCACGACCGAATGTCGGTCGTGAAGACGCTGTGGCGTCTTTCACTTTTGAAAGGAATCATCGGTCAGCGCAATGCTGACCGACATCCTTTGTTCGGTGTTCGGTGTCTGTGCGTGTGCTGTGCACATGCACGATGTAAGGTGGGCCCCCTTTCGATGGATGTAAACAATCTGCTCCGTCCGTTCTTTTCCTCATGTAATTTAACCGGTTGGGACACAAAATGATGCATATTCAGATACCAGGCGGACCCCAATTCACCAATCTATGGGCTGATCTGTCTGTTGGCCCACTTCTGTAGGGATCTAGGAGCTGAAATTTGAGGTGTATGGCTCTCAATTGTGGCATTCAGGTTCTGTATGAAGTTTCGAGCCGAACGGATGGTGAGAACTCTATGATCTTGCACTCTGGCTGACATTCAAATCACTTAAGCTTCAGTTTCTCGATTTTCTCTGATCTCTGGCATGTAAATCCGTCGATCTTGGTCCCCTGGGGTCCGTCCCTTGTCTTTGGTGTCATCAGATCCTTAAATCCATGCCTTTAGCATTCTTTTCAGTCCACGCTCATAAATTTACTCTGCAACACAAATACGATTAAAATTAGGCGTTAAACGGTTTCATGTTCGTAAATTCATACAATAACTGGGGCCTAATATGTAATATTCGACCCTCAACAAGCCACGCTCCCACCATCTGACATCTTCATGTTGAATAGCTGTTTCATAAGATGAACCTTGTTGGATGCTGAGGGCTTTTCATACATGGTGGCTAGGGCTTCCATTAATTCTTTTGTCGTTTTTACTTTGGATATATTGAAGGCGACGCTCTTAGACAAAGAGAGTCGAATCGTTCCTAAAGCCTTTCTATCCAGTAAAAACCATTCATCATCTGTCATCTTTTCTGGTTTCTTCTCTTTTCCTCCTAGAGGAATATAGAGGTCCTTCTGATATAGATAATCCTCCATCTGCATCTTCCAGAAGGCAAAGTTTGAACCATCAAACTTCTCAATTCTAGTTTTCCCATCTTCCGCCGTCGCTCCCAAAAGAACTAAACCAATAGCTTTGATACCAGTTGTTGTGCAGCACCCCAACAACGCAATGAGCCTAAATACAATCTCAGGCCTCACCCACAAACGATAAACAGGAAGAAATATAAACTAGAAATGAATATAAAAGTATTCAAACAAACCACAAGACAAGATATACGTGGAAAAACCCCAAACTAGGATAAAAAACCACGGATGCAAAATTCCACTATGAAGAGAAACGAAGATTACAAGGCAATATACTAACCTCTCCCTTGGAAGTACAGAGAAAATCTCTTGCCCACACCTTATAAATATTTCCCAATATTCACCTTAACCCTAGAATAACCCTACGGACCCCAATTTATAGTTTTGGCAACTTCCCTTTCACATCCCAGTTGCGAAAGGACTTGCGACACGAAATCCGCAAATTAAAACTCCTTTCGTATCCCAGTTGCGAAAGGACTTGCGACATGAAATCCGCGCAACCTCGACTGGTCGTGGGCGGCCCCAGATGTGGCTCCACTTCTCGACAAGGTGAATTTCAGTTGTCTGTTGATCATTCATCCTTTTATAAATTCTTTAAATTGACCATCCAATCATCCATTTTAATGGAGTGGATTATTGGATTGTGGCCATAAATAATCAAAATCGACTCTTGTATGGCCAACTTTGAATGTCCCATCTAAACCAATTTGCAAACCTCCAATTCTGATGTAGATGGTTAAAAACCTTAATTCCTTACATGCTAATCTTTACATCAGACATTCATTTTAGGGCTTGTTTGTGTAATTCTGCTTATCTATGCTTTGTATTTGGGTATATAACATTTGATCCTTCATTTTAGTGTAACTTAATGATTAATTTTTATTTTAAAATTTATACATCTAGTATGCTCAATTTGACCATTGATCATGCCCAAATTGTGCACTTATTGACACCGTTGATTGTATCTCTTGATCATGTAAATTGGGACACTGATTGTAATAATCCGGATACCCAATTTAATTGGTTTTAGTACTTTGATTTTCCACTCAATTACTCCACCAAATCAGTACTTTTGATTTTATTAAATTTTCAAATTTTCGTATTTTTATCATCAGATCTAAATTATATATACTTTGTTAAAATTTTCAATCTGGACTGTTAAATAGCATAGGTTGGACACTCAATTTGATCTATGGTGAGCCATAGTTGTTACACTCATAAGTTCCAGCAATCATCCACGTTTAGAACACGCTTGCTGATGATGAATCCCAAAAGCATCGCCTTGTATGAGACTCAAAAGCACATTTCTAAGGCCCAAGTGACTAGCTTAGCAATTGTAAAAACACCATATGGATTTGGCAGGAATGTGCAGGAAATGCAAATCTCATTTGAATTGCTACATAATATTTTCATGTGCTATGATGTGGGCTAAGTCGAGCGTATCGATTTCTCATTCCTTCAAGTGAGTCTCATTTCAATATGATTAGGACTGCAATAAACAACAGATAGGATTTGAAAGAGGAGTCCTTCCCTGTTCCCCTAAGCTGCCCAAGTTATGCTTGCTAGAATTGCCAAAAGGGATATAACCCAGGTCCATCCATCTACAGCTAGAAATGGTATATATTGTGTTGATGCAGTTTTCTAGTAGACCCTCCTTGGTTGACCCTCGAGCACCTGTACAGAAGAAAGTGAGAAACAAAGGAGACCCTGGCTAGTATAGGGGACCATCCGATACCCAAGTTAGGACCTTGGGTCTTTTGAAGGAGACGATCTCCTTGGAAAAGAGTCGCCAATTGGGTTTTAGATAGAATATGCGTACCTTTTACTGGTGAAGGACTCCCCTATATATATGAGCTGGTAGGCTACTCCATTAGAAGATTTTCCCCTTAAGAGGCCGGATATATCGGAGATCTTTCCGTATGGATCTTTCCAGTTATCCTGGAGATCTCTCCGGGAGGTTACTGGCTCCCGAGATCCTTAGGATTCGATCTTATTCCCTGAAGACCTTGGGAGAGATCTTCAGGACGTTCGAGAGATTCTTGGGCCCATTGCTCGGGACAAGGTTGGTCGTCAAAGGCGGACGATGTCTCAGAGATAGGCAATACTGACTTGTTCGACAGATCAGCATTCACCTGAGGTTGATGTCGATTGGTGACCTATGGCCGAGCTATAGTTGAGCTATGATCGAGCCGACCATAGTCGACCTATGACTAGTTGTGCCGATCTATCCACTAGGTCGGCTGTTTGTCAGGTGAACTTATGGCTATGCCGACCTACCGTGTGATCGGCCTTTTCTTTGCTAGTAAAAGCCTCGCAAATGAAAATGGTTTGGCCCATTGGTCCAGCTGGTTGTAGAGTCGATTCCTTTTTATAAGCCATATTATTTTTCCCCAACACCTTGCACTTGTTGAGTTTGAATTAAATTTGGGTGGGTAGCAGGGACAATGCATCGAATAAGCTTTCATACTTTGATTCAATCCAGTTATTCTATAAAAGTCTCATCCCGCTTCTTTAACGGACAGCCAAAAAATGTGAGTTGATGAAAAAGTCCTGCGTGTTGGATGGATCAATACCCAAACAGTAAATCATTTGTTTGCCCAACAGTAGAATCAGTTATTTGCCCATAAGCAGAGACAGTTGCAGATGCGATCGAGAGAGCACGATTCTGCTTGATGCAAGCCCTCCACGAGTTGAATTCATATTTCAATAGAATCCGAAAGAACTATTATAATTATGAATTATTCTACTTCCAACATTTAGTGTGTTTGGTGGTATGTGAATTCTATGGAATAAAATCAACGAGAGGAATGAATTTTTTCATGGAGATGCTAATTTACGAAAATAAAAATAATACGAGGGAAGGTATATCTCATGATCAGCCATGAACTAGCAACAAGAGCGGCAGATAAACAAGAGAACACCGGTGCTCTGGCACCACGAGCACTATATTAAGTAGTATTTCAAATGGGATTTGTTCCATGTACACATGAGCAATCCAACCCGTAGGGATCCAAACCTCAGTGGACCACACCATAACAAATGGCAGTGATTGAATTCCCACAATTAAAAAAGTATTAGATCAACCTTATATTTGTGTTTTCCCTTCACTTAGATCTATATAACCTTATTAACAGGTTGGATGGCAAATAAACATTATAATGTCCCCTAGGAAGTTTTAACTGGTGGGTGTTGAATCACTATTGTTTCCTATGATATGGTCCACTTGAGATGTGGATCTACTAGGCCCTAAAATGAGTTGGAAAAATGGATGAAAGGTGTGGATATACAACACATACATCAAGCTAAGTCCCATTTATAGGCCCCACCCAATCTGCAATCGATGTGGTTAGGCTGCATGCCCTATTAGAGATAGAGCTTGGCAATGTAATAACTTTCAAACATACTTTACTTGGTCCCACCTATGATAGCAGCATTTGGTGATTTCCTTGGATTTTGAAATCCACTACACATGTGGCCCCACATTGATGCATGCGTTTATCCATGTTGTCCATCCACATGCACTATTTACACGTGACATTCTGGTTATATATGTGTACAAGTGAACTATATCCGTTGTGAATTTAGCCAGTTGATTACAATTCCATGGTCTACCAAACATGATTTTGCTTAATCCAATGTTGCCCATAGCAAAACTTTTATCCCAAACATGAGATTGGATGGCTACAATACCATGGTATTCCCAGACATGCAACCATTGTGCAATAATGATGTTAATCTGATCTAATACAATTCAATACCATTCAATTCCACGGACCAAACACGCCCTTAGCAAGTAATGCGCATCCTGTCACAATGCCTTTCCTAGGCCCCACCGTAACCAGGTTAGAATTGCACATGTAAATCCAATTTAAATCTAACCACTGAAATACAAGTTCCTATACTATTTATTTAACAGCTCAAAAAATAATACCTCCATCGAGAGCTGTGGGACGTCCCTACCCATCCAATTAATTTTAGTAGAGCCTTTCAAATTTCATGGGACAAAAATAAAACTTCAAAATTATAGGAGTGTTTATGAAAATTTAAAATTCTACGCATTTATAAACCAATGGCTTTAATTTATCCAAGTAAATATGTGGCTTGGATTTTTCCAGATTCTCCCCTTTCCTTCTCCTTTCCTCTTGTTTATTTAATCACTCGAACCTTATTCAATCCAGACCTTTGGATGGTAGATGTCGTGGATCTACCATTTAGGACATTGGTTTTGTGTATTTCTTTTGATAAACGACCAATCAGGAGTAGGTCCCACGAGATAGTCGGATCCTTTTGTGGCATATGCATGTTACACGTACGTATTTTGCGTGCAAGTGTATAAACCATGTTATGTGGGCTTTTCTCTGCTCAAAATTCCATGACTTAACGTTTAAGGCTTTGAACTAGAGGACAAGAAACTTTTCTCTTGTCAAAATATTCCTGACTTAAGGCCTAAGTTTTGAAAGTAGAGGACAAGCAACTTTCTAAAGTCACTGGCCAATCTGATCGGGTGGACCCGTGATGTTATCTCATGGGAGCTAGCTGTGCAGCCATTGAATCTCTCCATTAGAAGAAAAAGACCAAAAAATCATCGTAATCCAAAATTAAAGTGGGCCACACTGCGGGGCTACACCATGTGAATTTGGACACGAATTGCGTCCTACCCCGCCTATCTCTAGCCACAAACAGACAGTTCTATAGACGTCCCCACCGTAATGATCTTAGATCATTTTAAGGTATGAGCACAAAATGAGGCAGATCCAACGCTCAAGTAGACCACACCACATATGACTCTCGCATTTAATACAACTTTTATTTAATGATTTATGCATTTAATGCAACCTAAGCTTATCATTTAGTGTGGTCCACTTGAATGTTCGATTTGCCTCAATTTTTTTGCTTATAGCTTTAAATGACCCAAGAAAAGAGATGGACAACATGGATAAACAGATATATCACAATAGGCCCACTCACACAACAGCTCGTTCGTGGCTATAGACAGGTAGGGTAGACGGTGTCCGCATCATGTGAATTTTATAATATATATATATATATATATATATATATATATATATATATATATATATATATATATATATATATATATATTTAGCTTGTTTTAAATTATTTGTCATTGTGTAGCCCACTTAAATTTTATGATGCACCCTGAACATAAGCCAGAGTACCTATCCTAGGGTTCTGATTTTTCATTGTGGAAGTAGAACCAAAATAAGATGTAATCGTCTGTCCACACACAGGGCAGGCTGGTGTATCAACAGAACCATTCATCCAATAATGAATGTTGTAAAGAGAACTACTGAATGGTCAACACTTAGTTATGCCTACCTATATCATGGATTAGCCTCTTGTTTTTTTTAAGGCTAACCTAGGGCTCTACGATTATTTATTTATTTTATTTTTAAGGCTAACCTAGGGCTCTACGATTATTTATTTATTTATTTATTTTATTTTTAAGGCTAACCTAGGGCTCTAAGAAAATTTAGACGGTGGGCATCACAGTCCCCACTGCTTTTTGTAACTTGTGGTTTGAATCTATCTTATTTTTAGGCTTGTAAAACAATCTCACGAAATGAACGGACAGTGGTGCGAATATAACAAATATATAATCGTGGGGCCCACGAAACATGGTGAGATCAACACACATCCAAGGTCGGTGGTGCATGGCCCACCACGGGAATCCGCTTCCAACTTGTCACTGGCCAACGAAAAGTTGCGTGCCCCTAGTTTCAAGACTTAAGCGCTAAGTCATGGAAATTTCGACTATTGAAAAGCTCGGAAAAGTGCCTGGAAGGTATGGGAGAAAGCTTCTCCTATGATGGCTTATACACGTGCGCTTGAAATGTGTACGTGTAACATGCATGTGTCTCAAAAGGATCCGTCTATTTCATGGGACCTATTCCTAATGGGTCGTTTGAGAAAGAAATACACAAAACCAATGTCCTAAATGCTAGATCCAACAACATCAAATATCCAAAGGTCCAGACTGAATATGGTTAGAGTGATTAAATAAACTAGAGGAAAACAGGAGAGGAGAGGAGCTGGTAAAATCCAAGCCACATGTTTACTTAAATAAATTAAAGCCATTGATTTTAAAATTTCATAATTAAACCTTAATTAATTTTATTGGCCCATTTTATGTCCCATGAAATCCCAAAAGCCACCACTCTTGCAGAAATGTGCCAAAGTTCTCGATGGAGGTTTCTTTTTAGAGATGTTTAATAAATATGTTGGGTCCCAAAATCTGAGCTAGAAAAACGAGGAGTAAATTGGGTGTAGCCCAGCCTCACCCAAGACGGTGCAGCCCTTACCATATGGTCCACATTAATGTACATATTCTATATACACTTTGTTCATCAGTTTTTTCATATCATTTAGGCTACGAACCTAAAAATTAAGTAGATCTAAATCTCATGTGGCCCATATTATATAGGAAAGAGTATTGATTGAATATTAAAAACTTCTCGTGTGCCATAAATTTTTTGGATTAAGCTATTATTGTTTTCCTCCTCCATCTAGCTTTGTGTGACATATCAACAGGTTGGATGGCAAATAAACAAGGTGAAAACCTAAGGTGGGCCCTAGGGAAGTTCCTAATGGTGGATGAACAATTTTAATAGTAAGATCAAAAGTATGTTCCAATGTGGGGTTCAATACCCTAATAGTATGGAAAATTTGATCTCCTTCATTTTTTGGGTTATGCCCTAAAATGGTATGGAAAATGCACTATGGAAAATACACTTTTACCGACTGTTATGGGAAGATCCGAGCCCCTTATAATTCCGAGGGCTGACGTCATCGAGCATATAACTACTCCATGCGACGCCCACAACTGAAGGATTCACCAATGAGACTAATGACCAGGAGGAAACTCGACTCAATAAAGTAGGCCCGACGCTTCGCCTCGGACCTCGTGAAAGAAGTCTTTCGGAACGCACGACTGGCGAGAGGCTAAGTCCACCAACTCGGCTCGGATTGTAAACGTGGTCACTGTTCAACGAAGGCTTGTAATTACTCTGATTGAGGCCTCATCCGCCAAAGGACCGAGCCGAGGCCGGATCCCGAAGTAGGCGCTTCATGAGCTAAGCTTAGCCGGTTACTTCGCTTGCAGATATGCACGATGTGCATAATATCCTACACGATCCTCGAATTGAGCATAATATCCCCACGATCCGAAAATCCCACTGATTGAGTGAATTGTGCTGAGATTGACGGACCTCGACAGTCCGACAGTCAGGTATAA
This sequence comes from Magnolia officinalis, assembly GCA_021015155.1. Taxonomy (NCBI): domain Eukaryota; kingdom Viridiplantae; phylum Streptophyta; class Magnoliopsida; order Magnoliales; family Magnoliaceae; genus Magnolia; species Magnolia officinalis. Next base: position 4,331 of record JAJHSJ010001554.1, on the reverse strand, counting down.
ATACAATAAGACCTCATTGCTACAGGTCCGCAACATCTTGCACTCTCCCTTTACTTTTCAACTTAGACCCCGATTCCCTTGACCTGACTTAAGCGTCGGAGGGTCCCCCGGCTTAGACAGGGTCTCCTTTAATCACCCTTTGTGCAGGACTAGGGTCCATTCGAGGAGCATCACACAGAGTGGAGGGTGGTCCAGATTTTGTCATCAACACCGACGATATAATTTGTCGTTATTTCATCGCACGGAGTGGAGGGTGGTCGGAAATATATCATCGTGATAACACCGTAGCTAAAGGTTTTTACCGACAAAATATTACTTCGTCGGCAATGGTAAAACAATTGCCGACGAAAAAAATCGTCGGTAAAGACAACTTACCTACGAAATATTTCGTAAGTAAAAACTGTGGATTTTAATAATTTCAAATTTTTAATATTTTTCTATTTTTAGAGTTTTAGATTTCTTTTTTTCCTTTTTAGAAATAACTTGTATTTAGAATTTTTTTTTTTTTTTTTTTTTAAGAAATCAGGCTTTATAAGAATTTTATTAGATTTAGAATTTTACTATTTTTGGTATTATTAGAGAAGCTCCATGGATTTGGGTAGTTATCCTTGAGAAAGACAATGATTGACCTCATTGCATTCATCCCTACGTCACTTCAATTGGGCAGAACGGACAATTATTTGTGATCAAGTTGGATGGTGGAGATTGTTATATTACTTAATTTGCGTGGCGCATGCGCTTGTACAACCCATTAGGTGGAGCATCATATGAAAACTTGGAACTTGTGTGCATGATCAAAACCGTCCATCCTCTGGGATTGGCTACGGAGATGCTCATTCTCTCAAATCCAGCGAATCGACTTATCTAGTTAGCCATACTGTTCAAAATAAATCAAGGGCATGAAAATAACATCAAATATTTAATCACCGAATCTGGGAGCTTTTTGAGAGTCAATCCATCATGGAACCCAAAATTTCAACTGTCCATATCCTGGAAAAATGCCCTCACTTACACAAATAAATGCATTAGACCTTTTCATCTCTCTTTATGCTGGGGAAATAGGAAACGCCCCGTGGGAAGAGAGTTTGTAAACGGTGTATCCCGCTGGATCGTGGAGGAACTAGGGGTGTACATGAATCGAGCTAGCTCGGTTGGCTCACTCGACATGACTCAGATCGAAGCTGAGTTCGAACCGAGTTGAGCTGATTTTTTGAGCTTGAAAATGAGTTCGAGCCAAGTTCGAGCTTGCCCCAGCTTAACTCGACTGATCGAATCCAGCTTGAACTCGGATCGACTCGGTTTGACTCACTCGACTTGGTGCAAGGTATATATACCCTTCAAAAAAAAAAAACCCTACTTACCCAGTTACCCGCACGGGCGCCGCACGAACCCTAACCCGTTTGGCCATTTCCCTTACCCGACGCCCCTAACCCTAACTCATCTTCCTCCCTCTCTCTGGTCTCTCCCTCCTCTCTCTGGCCGCATACAACACCTGACCGCCTCAGAAATTGTTCACAGTGATGGTGGGGGCGCTTATCGTTGAGAATTTTTGGGGCTATTCGGCTTTAGCATACCTCCACACCTCCAATCTCCTCTCTTCCCTCACCTCCTCATTCCGTCGAATATCTTCCACTCCTCCCTTATCTCTCTTTCCGATCCGTCGGCCTGCCGATCGCTTCTCTCCAATGGCAATGCATCCCCCTTGACGCCTTCCACATTGGCATCGTCGTCGCCATTGTCTAGATCGAAGTTGGTTCCGAGCTGGAGATGTTTCTAGAATTGGTCCCGCCGAGGATGCGGAACGGTCTGCTCCATCGTGAAGAGATCCAGCTGCTGACCGAAGTGGTGATGGACCTGAGAAGGAAGCCGCTCGCACAGTTCCCTTTCGGGGAATGGGTTATATCGGAGCAGATGGTGAAGCTTGAAGACCTAAGGCATGCGATCTCGAAGGTAATTCGGTTCTGATTTCTTTTTTCTTTAAGTTTCATGTTTTACTTGGATTGTCTTTGTTTTGATCTGCTCATTCTAGATTTGAACTTGACTCGAAAGCTCGAAACTAGCTCGAACTCGATTCGAATTGGTCCGATTGCTGATCGAGCTGGAGATGTTGGATCGATCATTGAGCCGAGCCAAGTTCAAGCTGGGTGTGCCTAGTGACCGAGCCGAGCTGAGCCGAGCTGAGGCCAACTCGACTCGGTTTGGCTCGATGTACACATTAGAGGGAACAATATTTGAGCTTGTGGGGCCCACCTTTGGTTGAATACGTGTATCATCTCCTTCGCTCACAAAGGATACAATTGAAATGCAACACTCGCCATACAATTTTCTTGGGGTCCACTATGGTTTTCTATCCCGCCTAACTCGTTCTTCAGTTAAAATCATCTGGATGAAGCAATTATTTAAAAAATCCGATTAATCCAATACTCAAACTTGCCGGATGATGTAGAGCAAGTCGCGAACAATTTCATGGCCAAGATAGATCAGAAAAAGCTCAGTTGATGACAAAAGTGATCTGGACGGGTAGAACCTAAAAGACATATCTCTCAAATCGAAATGAGTATCCTACGTATCATATATGATTTTGGGGTACTACGAGCTACTTTAGCCACCTAACCCTGCTACGCTGGGTTGCGCATGCTAAATTTGCAAATACCATCAGATCTATCGGTTGAATGATTTTGAAACTTCTCTCTAGAGTTTGTGGCCTTATTTAAATAATTGTAATCTGATTTTTCATCGTCAATAAAATTATTCAGAATTTTTTAGAAATTATTTTCTATTTTTCTTATTTTCCTTGTGGATTCGAGGTACTTTAGTGAGGAGTCCAAAGAAATTCCGACAGAGTCTTAGTCCTAATTACATATAGTTCCCCACCATATGGCTCTATGTAGTTTAGGTGGACCTTATATCTGAGAGGTACAGTGAAAACGAAGATATTCATCTGATGGACGATTTAGATTTCAAAGATAGACATGGTGGGCTCCACATAGCTCTACCGTTATACCCATTCCAATAACACGTGCTGTAGCAGCTGATTCGCGTAGGAGGTGATCTAGTCAAATCAACACATCATTTTTGTTTATGAGCGGGCCGGCAACAAATGTACTGTTACAGTGAGTGTACGTTAGAATTATTGAATATATGATGTGAGCCGGTAAAATCGTGTAGGAGGTGATCTGGTCGAATCAACATCATCATTTTTGTTTGTCGGTGAGCGGGCAACAAATGAATGATTATGGTGAGCTTAAGTTAGAATTACATGGATACAAGAGGTGAGCTTGTACAATCAATACTATCCTTTTTGTTTCTTTGCGAGCGGGCAACAGATGAGCGGTTACAATGAGTACAAGTTAGAATTACATAAATACAGAAGGTGAGCTAGAGTTACCTGAATACAGGAGGTGAGCTGGTAAAATCAACACCATTCTTTTTGTTTCTTGGTGAGCGGGTAACAAATGTACAATTACAAAAAGTGTAAGATAGAATTACATAGATATCTAGATATCTGATGTGAGCTAGTAAAATCAACACCATCCTTTTTGTCTGGCGAGTGGGCAACAAACAGTCGGTTACAGTAAATGTAAGTTAGAATTACATAATACCCTTCTTTTTAATTAGAACCTAATCTTATATCCTTTTAGTCAATGCAATCCGCATCATTCTTTTTGTTTCTTGGCGAGCAGGCAACAAATGTATAGTGAATGTAAGTTAGAAGTACATGAATATCAAAGGTGAGCTGGTAAAATCAACACCATCTTTTGTTTCTTGGCGAGTGGGCAACAAATGAATGGCTACGATGAGTGTAAGTTAGAATTACATAAATACCATTCTTTTTAGATAGAACTCAATCTTGTATCCTTTTATCAACGCAATCAATGACGTTTTTTTGTTTTTGCGACGAGTGGACGACAAATGTAAGGTTATAATTTGGTTAATTTAGAATTATATAAACATCAGAGATGCGCTGTGCTGGTAAAATCAACACCATCCTTTTTATTTCTGGGTGAGTGGGCAACAAATGGACAGTTACAGTGAATGTAGTAGAATTACATAATACTTTCTTTTTCATTAGAACCGAATCTTATATCCTTTTAGTCATGCAATCCGCACCATTCTTTTTGTTTCTTGGCGAGCAGCAACAAATGTATGTGAATGTAAGTTAGAAGTACATAAATATCAAAGGTGAGCTGGTAAAATCAACACCATCTTTTTTGTTTCTTGGCGAGTGGGCAACAAATGAACGGTTACAATGAGTGTAAGTTAGAATTACATAAATACCATTCTTTTAGATAGAACTCAATCTTGTATCCTTTTACTCAACGCAATCAATG
>JAJHSJ010002000.1:0-61049 GCA_021015155.1 Magnolia officinalis | reverse complement strand
AAGTTGCTTGGTATGAGTGAATGGTCAGCAGCAACTTAGGGTAAACCCATGGACACTTGAATAAGCCGTTGGATGTATGAAGACTAATAATCGAAGATTAGATTGTATGCAGATGAGATGAAATTGATTGGGGTGAGGTTTGGGTCGATGGATGTATGCAAACTAATAATCAATCATGTTACATCCTTTGCTTCATCTTACTAGTGAAGCAAGAGTGGAAGAGATGAGTGATCGGCAGGAGAGGTGGAATGAGAAGAGTATCGCACGCTCAAAGCTGTATTGTGCTATGTACAAAAAGAATGAGCTCCACCCCCCTCACCTGACTCACCAAGGTAGTAGCGATAGTGGTCTACTGCCTTGACTCACCTGGGACCCTTTTATATAGACCAGATGTAATTTTCTATTTATGAAATGAAATGAAATGATATTTTTGGTTTCTTGATCTTGTTTGTTGATTTCTTCTATTGCGCTTGTTTGAATGATTGTTCAATTGGGAGCTAGTAGTTATCACGAACACTTGAATGTTGAAATAGGACCGATCATTCATTTCGTAGTAGTCTTCAAATTATTTATAGAAATAGAACTGACATCTAGTTGATTTTTCCACTTTTTCAAGGTATTACACAATGCTTGGGCCATAAGTTTATACATTTCACTCAGCCTTTCCATTTGTAAAAAGTGGGGCCCATGTTGGAGTGGTATACTATTTGATATATGGACCACACGGTGGATGGTTTGTGTGGAAAAAATCTTCCAAATGGAAATATCCTAACTGTTCAATTCATAGCTAGCCAATAGATGATGAAGAATGAAAATACAACACTTGTCCACATTCAAGTGAAAATAACCCGAACATCCATTGACAATGAGCTTGCAGATGTGGATTATGGACTTTTAGTGCATGGGCTACTAGTGTTGGGTACCATCTTATCAACGGTTTGGATCACTAAACCATGGGGCTCACTTTTAAAAACTAAAGCACCAAGCTACTAGTCGAACTCTAGGACTAACGTTGTGCCACATCTCTTGCCCTTTTCATCATTGATTAAGGTATTCCAAAATGGTTATGTAACAACCATGACAACCTTTATGTAACAGCAACAACTGTAGTAACCATTGTGAGTTATGGGGTCCTAACACCCTTAACAACTATTAGGGCAAAAATGACCTGTAATGGTCGTTACGGGGTCGAAATAAATTTTTTATTATTACTATAAAAAAAAGCAGAGAGAGAGGCCATAACGACCCATATGGAAACGATAACAGTGATGGCTGTAACCATTATGGAATACGGTGTCCTTGATACCTTTAACCATTCAGTCCTTTGCTATGGGAGTTCCTCCTCATTGCACATTGCATGCTTGTCGTCCTTGCAAATAGAATTCCATAAATGTTCCGTAATGCATGTAACGCTTTATGGTTATTTGGTTTAATTTTGCTTTCGACATGCATATTCAACCACCATTACCGTCGTTACTTACAAGTATTATTTGATCATAATTTCTACAGCCTTCAATACTTCCAATTCAAATATTTAGGATTGGCCAGCTAGTTATTCACAGCGTACCTGAAGGTAGCATCCATCCTTTACTCACATTCCTTAAACATGACATGCATGTCCGCTCACATGTACAAAATTACCCATACACGTTATCATTTTTTACAATTTCTTTATGCTCATAATAATATTTAAAAAAATCCGCATCTTTTGTTTTTTTTTTGTTTCTTTGTAAAATATGATTCAAAACACGTCAAACCTCTGATTCATGTACTGTTCGGTCAATTTCATGTGATGCTCGGTTAATTTTATGTAATGCTCAGTCATTTTCATGTAATGCTTGGTCAATAATTTCATGTAAAGCTCAGTCAATTTCATATAATGCTCGGTCAATTCATGTGATGCTTGGTTAATTTCATGTGATGCTTGGTCATTTTCATGTGATGCTCGGTCAATTTCATGTGATGCTCAATCAATTTTATGTAAAGCTCAGTCAATTCCGCAATGCTTGGTTAATTTCATATGATGCATGGTCAATTTCATCTAAAGCTCGGTCAATTTCATGTAGTGCTCGGTCATTTTCATGTGATGCTCGGTCAATTCATGTGTGATTCTCGGTCAATTTCATGTAAAGCCTGGTCGATTTCATGTAATGCTTTGTCATTTTCATCTAATGCTCGGTCAATTTCATGTGATGCTCGGTCAATTTTGTAAGTGCTTTTATGTTAACACACATGGATTGTCAGATTTCGTAAGACAAAATTACTTCAAGTCATATCGCAAGTATGGAATCACAGTGACATCTCAACTACACTACATGCCTGAAGATTAGCTCAAGATTGGCTTATGATCAGCTCAACGGCATATCTTCTCAAGTAGTTGACGCCCGATTTCAAGACTAGATCAAGTGAAAGTTCAAGACAAGTTGTCTCATATATTCTAAAACACAAGTGGTATAAACCTAGTAAGACCCTAGGTTAGGATCTTATAAAAAGTCATTAAACTTGGGTTTAATTGTGTTTTTGGTCTGGAATTCGGCTAGCCTAACTTCCTCAGCTAACTTAACTTCAAGCCCGGGCAAAATAACAAATTCTGTTGAAAATTTGGCTAGCCTAAGTTTTGTTTCGGCTAGATTAAGCTTGAAATTTGGCTAGCCCGAGTGAGTTCAGGTCAAATTCCAGCAATGCAAACTTTTAATTTTTGGGAAAATTCGGCTAGCCGAATTTGACCTTGGGCCAGCTAAATTTTGGATAGATCTTATCCCGCGTGATCCGATAGCTGTTGAAACGAATCCGGTGGAATCTGGCTAGCCGAAGCCTTCTTAGGCTAGCCGAATTTCCAATATCTTTTGGCTATAAATAAAGGCTTCTCTCATTCTACATTACAATGAAAATTTACTCAAATCTTCTACAGAGAGAGAGAGAGAGAGAGAGAGAGAGAGAGATAAGCTCGAGTCTTCGGTAAACTATCTGTGTAGTATTTATAATTTAATTTATAGCTTATTCAATTCCCTTTTCTTAAGATCATTTCAATCTTATTCTAAAGAGATTCTATACTCCTTTTGAGATCTAAAGAGAATTGAATCAAGTAGCATTTGAGTTTTTCATTTATAAAAATCTGCAGAACCTATACTCTTTATTTTGAGCGAATACTGCCTCATCTACATTCAAGAAAGAAGTTCCTCTGCTATAAGTTTCTACTACGCCTTCGAATATACATTTGAAGATAAGTATTTTACTACTTTATTTCATTTAGGTTTTTCTAAGATAGCCTGTGAAAATCTCAGTGGTGTTGATTTATGATAGTTCGTGAAAATCACAAAAGGGTTTTTTATTTGTGATAGCCCGTCAAAATCACAAAAGGGGTTTTTATCTATGATAGCTTGCCAAAATTCCAAAAGGGGTTTTCATTGTGATAGCCCATGAAAATCATAAGAAACCATATTAGGTTGTTAAGGTGAATCTATGAAAACCTTGTTGTAGTGAAAGTCAAAATTACGAGGGTAGTAATTTTAGGAGTGGAGTAGGTGTGGTTGTTTTAAGCATCGAAGCACAATAACTCCTTGTGCCTTGTGGTGAATGCTTTATTCTTTTGGTGCTGGATGCTATTTATTATTTCATTCTTTGTGGTGAAAGCTGTAATTCTTTTATCTTATCTTGTTAGTTTGAAGGACTGATTTTAAAGACATTCGTGAAATAAGGTTGTCCTGCCTAATATTTTTGGTGAAGGTTGTCCTACGAATTATTTAGAATTAAGGTTTCAATGCTTAGGCGATTGTGATTTTTATATTCTTTATATATTCTGCATTTATTTCGATTATTTAGCATTGTCCTATTCACCACCTGTAACGCCTCAGATTTTGAGGGTCGAGCAAAGCTCAACTCCCTAGATCCAATGCATCACTTATGCAACATAGATAATGATGTTTAAATGTTGTCCATATAATGTATTAAACATGAGTGGGATTACACTAAAACTGCATATCATACTCCAGAGGCAATTAAATTAAGTAAGCGGAAGACTAAGATAGCTATAGAAAGTATATAAGTGTTTCTCAATCCCCAGAGTATGAGTATGTTACTAGGCTGAATATATACATGCATTGTTCCAAAATTTACAAAATATCAAGTGTAATGTCCAACTAATCCATAACCTTGTAATCCCGGCGACGCAACTCTAGGTCTACATAGACCCGCCAGAGAGCTGCACGTAGGAGAACTTCTCCTCCTCGTCAAAGAAATCTGGCTCCATCGCATAAGCCTCACCATAACTTGCATCTAAATCAGGGTATGGTTGGTGTTTTAAAACACCGTCCCAGAGTGGGAGTGAGTGATCAACTCAGTGGTACTATAAGGCAAAGGTTAACATGTTATCAATTCAGTCAAGCAGTAATGATAAAACAGTACAACAATCATATCCTAAGTACTCTTATTAATGTAGGAATGATATGCTGTAATGATGCATGCCCTCTCTTGCACTCCCTTAGCGACTTCATCTCACGGTCGCGCATGGAAAACTCCCTAAACATGCGCTTCCTTGCCAAAGCACATGTAATGTGGTGCATGTTCGTGTTAGCCAAGTTCTTAATTAGGCTTATTCATACAGCAGATTCGGGAAGCTAAGGTACCTCCCTTTACATCATTTACCCCAAACGGAGATCCATCTAGGGTCGTCAATCCTAGTTAATCACATACGATAGGCAAGTTGTAGGGCATCACCCCTAATGGAAGCAGTGGATAGGCAAGTTCAATTGATTATACTCGAGGACACTACGGGAGGCTTGTCACTTGAACGTAGGCTGACAACTCGAATACAGCGTCCCATACCACCGTATTCGGCTCACGAGTTTGGGTTGCTCACTGGTCACTATGGGGAGGCTCGTCACCCCAGCGTAGGCTGACAGCTCAACCACGGTGTCCCATACCACCATGCCAGGCTCATGAGTCTTGGCGGATCATGGTACCATGGTTAAAATAGGCTTTACATTGGTAAGTGGTACCTTAGATTCAAGCAGTAGCGTCCATATATGGTAAACACACAATAGGCCAATCGGGTTAATTGATAAGTTCGGTTAGTACGATCGCACACTGAATTAATCGACATGGAGCGCAGAAGCACTCCATGTGGCCTAACCACTGTTGACAATCACCGTACGACTCGGATTCGTCGAACTTATCCAAGGTGGCGAGACTAGTTCGGCCACTCAATCGGGAACTGTTACCGATTGCCTGTACTATGTATTAGTCCCAATCATAATCAAACATAGCATGTGGATATATGTGATAATCATACAAGCATTTAACAAATAATCCAAATATAATTCTCATTTGAGCATTTTATCAAATACATTGAACATGTTATTATACATATACTTTTCATCCATAAATCACGTAGTTGAAATTAAGATTACATGAAGGAAATTTTACATATAGATAAGGTAATTGAGAATCCTATCTCAACACTCTTATTAAATGCGATTTATCAAACAATTTCTCATTCAAACATGTTATCAAACACTTAGACTACACATTGCTACATACATGAACGAAATTGGTTATAATATATATTATGGTAAATCCTTTAACAAAGGAGTTGTCATACATATAACAAACATGTATGGTAGATTAATAGTCATGGAAAACATAAATCAGAATTTCAAGTTCATTCAAACATTTTAACAAACACATGGAATGCATATTTGTTCAACATAGTTCATACATGTGTAATATATGGAGAACATCATAATTAAGATCATATGGTAGCAATCAAGTCAGACATAAATCATTGCTGACATTGAAAGCCTTAAAAACCATAACCTAAACGTTTATAGTCCGCACCTTTCGTCGGATTGCTCGTTTCGAACTCGGTTCGAACACTACACCCCCGTCTACAGGACAACGGCTACCTAAATCACGAAATAGGTTACCTATTTCATCGATTCTTCTATTTGGATTCCTAAAACAAGATTAGGGTTAGGATTTCTTACCTAAAACGAAGTCAGAATGACTCATGTAGCTAGATGTAAAGACGATTCAATGCGTGGAGTAGCAGGAAAGAAGTACTACAACAAACTCTAAGGATCTCCCTTCACTCCCCACTCTTTTCTCTTCTTTTCTCTCTTGTCTCTCCTACGGTTAGAGAAAATTCGTATGAGAGAGGGGTGGTGTAACGACTCAAAATTTTCCGTACAATGGCTCGAGTACCACCTCGACCAGAAATCACTTAGGATTAAATCCTTTAGAAATTTGACAAAGTTAACTAAGTGCTAAACTAATTTGCTATGAAATAAGTTGGAATCGCTTTAAATGCGATCTGCAAGACCCAAAACTTGTAAAATCATTGACGCTAGGTTACCCTAAAGTTTAGGATCAAACTCATTACCCGACTGCTCTCGGGAACACATTGAAACTCCGTATCAGGTCTAGACCGCACATCGGGAGTCCGAATAATATGAAGTTAAGGAATTAGGACCGCCTCGTTGGGCTTGACAACCATCTCGGAAAATCAAATCCAGACAATGTCCCACGGCTGTTCGCTAGAGTCCGAAGCGAGAGAGTGTGAAAACCCTTGTTTTCTTTACAAAATAAATATCTTGAATAGTGATCTGGCATGTGTCGCTTGCGGACATTTTATAAGCAACCAGACCGTCAGAATCTATCCCAAATACACCCTCGGATCAGAAAAAATTTCACAAACATTTACATGTACTTGGAATTTCGGATCGAGACCCGCTGACCGTTGAACTGAAACTGGTCCACAACGCGTGATCTGGAAATCCGACTGAAATAAAAACTTAACTTTACCTAGATCCATGGTCTGTGAGCTTAAGTCTGACTTTGGCTCGAGGAGGCCCGCCAGAAATCCTCCGTTGAGCTGAAATAACGCCATTTTGGTTATAACCTAAGTATACCTTGACCTTAAGTCTATTTCAGAGAGTTTTTAGGCTATATAAGGACCTTAGAACACCCTCTCTCACAGCCATACAAATTTGGGAAAAACCCTAAGTAAGAAGAGAGAAAAAGAGAGAGAAAGCTAGAGAGTTGTGGGAAAATCTCCCTGCTACTGTTTCCAGTCACTACACGGGCTGCACCACCCCTTCTTGTCGCTTTCCCGGCGATACCGACTTCATTTTAAGGTAAGAAACCCTAACCCTAAATCTGTTTTGGGGTGTGAAGGTTATAGGTTATGAAATAGCTAACCTATTTCATTCTTTAGGATACTAAAGTGCCAAATACGGAAGCCTAACGAACCTAGCTGATCCGTTGCGATTCTACGGTGTAAGGTGAGGACTTTAGGTGTATAGGTTACGGTTTTCAACGCTTTCAATGCAGATAATGATAGATTCATGATCTGCATGCAATTGCACATGTACAAAGTGATGTTTGTTTTCCCTTTTGATTAAAGATGTAGAATGTGGAATTTTACATACTCTAGGTATACGTAGAAATACCGTATACGTATAATTTTTGGAAATGTGTTTGCCATGATTATTTGTTGTATGAATATATGGTATATGGATAAAATACTTATTTGGTGAAAGGAATCGCCATAATACATGTTTGCTTATATACATTATGTATGTTGAAATTGTGTATTCTAGAAAATACCGTATACGTATAATTTTTGGAAATGTGTTTGCCATGATTATTTGTTGTATGAATATATGGTATATGGATAAAATACTTATTTGACAAAAGGAATCGCCATAACACATATTTGCTTATATACACTATGTATGTTGAAATTGTGTATTCTAAAAAATACCGTATACGTATAAATTTTGGAGATGTATTTGTCATGATTATTTGCTGTATGAATATGATATACACGGATAAAATACTCGCTTGGCGAAAGGATAACCCTAATGCATGTTTTACTAACATACATCATGCATGTTGAAATAGTGTATTCTAAGTGTTTGTGAAAATGCTTGTGAGAGTAAGTGCTTAGATGTTAGTGCCTTAGGTAGGTGTTGAGATGGGGTTCTCAACTACCTTAGAGGCATATATGATTTCCTCTATGTGGTTGTTTACTCTAGCCACTTACTTATGAAATATATGTATTTGTATCCCTATTTGTATAGTGCTTTATAATATGCTTTATAACATGCTTTGTAACATATTTTATAACTTGCTTTATGACATGCTTGTTAACATGCGTGAATTGCTTCATTTATTATGCTTTACACCACATGCTATGAGTAAAGATTGATTGAGTTTGGGACTATGTTTATAGTCCAGACATTCGGTACCAGACTTGAGATCGTGGTTGAGATTCATGTTGCCACGAAAGATGTGTTTGACGAACCCGAGTCGTACTTCGGTTGGCGATAGTGGTTGACCACACGAAGTGCTTCTGCGCTTCATATCGTTCAACTTGTTGTGCGCTCGAGCTAGCCGAGCACGTCAAGTAACCTGATATGTCTAATGTATGTTCACCATGTTTGGTCGCTATTGCTTGAACCTAGGGTGCCAAACTTACTAGTGGAATCTCGTTAACCATGGTACCTCGATCCGCTAAGACTCATGGGCCGGGCATGGTGGTATGGGACACCGTTGTCGAGCTTTCGGCCTACGCTGGGGCCACGTGCCTCCCTGTAGTGACCAGTGAGCACCAGACTCGTGAGCCAATTATGGTGGTATGGGACACTATATTCATGCTGTCAGCCTACATTGATAAGGTGATGGGGGAGTGGTGCAACGATTGCGAGCAACAGCCCTGACAGTCCTTTGTAGTGACCTCGAGCATACTCTGAATTTGCGGTGAGGCGACGAGTCTTGCCACAGTATATAGAGTATGGACTAGGCCTGTATTTGTATAGTGATGAACCGTTAAAAAGGTGATGGGGGAGTGGTGTAACCTTTATGCGTAACAGCCCTGACAGCCTTTGTAGTGACCTAAAAATTCACCATCGTCTGAGATTAACTAGGACTGACGACCCTAAAATGGATCATGTTTGGGAATAATACAAGGGAGGTACCTTAGTTTCCCAATACTGCTGTTTGAAATGGACTAATAATTACTCGGTAATCATGCTCATCATCGCACTGCATGTGCCTAGTAGATGTGGAGCACTGAGGGATGAACGCTTTCACGAACGTAAGACGGTGTCGCATGAGGGTGGTTTGGCAAGGGCATCCATCATGTCATTTCATACTTGCATTTAATAAGAGTAGTTAGGATTGTTTGATTGTACTGCTTTATCATTACTGCTTGACTGAATTGATAACATGTTAACCTATGCTTTATTGTTCCACTGAGTTAGCTACTCACTCCCACGTTACAGGACGGTGTTGTATACACCAACCAGACTCTGTCACAGGTATAGATGGCGCGCCGATTCAGGAGGCAGAGCCTGACTACGATGAGGACCAGGACGAGTTCTCATACATGCAGTACTCTGACGGCTTTGCTTAGGTCGATTGCATCGCGGGGATTTCAGGACTCATCTTTTAGTTGTATTTTGACTTTTTGACTCAGAAACAGTACATGTATATGGGTACTCAGTTAGTGTTCATACTCTGGAGTTTGTGATGGTTGTTTCCTCACATACCTTATATATACAATTTCAGTCTTCTGGTTGCCTTTATACAATTTGATCTGGAGTATGAATTACTGTTTGGTATAATCTCAATCATGTTTATTGCTCTAACACAGACAACATTTAACCATCATTATCTATGTTGCATAAGTGATGCGTTGGAACTCGGGAGTTGAGTTCATACTCGACCCCCGAATTTCAGGGCGTTACAGGTGGGGTGGTTTAAGGGCATTATATAGGCTCAGAAGTGATGTCAATGGCCACAGGGCTATGGTATACTTAGGTTATAGTCAAAGGGCGTCTGTTTCGGGCAAACGACACTCATCTGGAGGTCCATTACCTGTCTATGCTACAGAGTAAGTCCCCTGACAATGGATCTAGGCCAGGATGCGATTTCAGCGCATTTGGATAGGCCGATCAACCGTGACAGACCTGTATCTGTTCAACGGTCGTCATCACTCAATCAGGGCCACAAGTATATGGATATGTGCAGGGAAATTTTTCAGATCCAAGGGTATAGTTTGGTCAGAAATTGACGGTCTGAAACCTTCAATTTCGCCCGTAAGCGAACGACCCAATTCACTTAAGTTTTGGTTCATTTCTTAAGGATATTCGCGTTTCTCACACACTTCGCTCAAGGCTCAAGTTATGCATTTCTGGATACTATTTGAGCTCGATTCCCACGATGGTTGTCAAGCCCAATAAGATGGTCATAACTTTATAGTTTCGCGGTCATCAGACTTTCGATGCGCTGTCCAAGTCCGATACAGAGTTTCAATGTAGTCCCGAGAGCAACTGGGTTTTAGGATTTCTTTCAGGTTTTTAGGTAATGTTGAGTTAGCGATTTCAATGGTTTTGGGTCTTGCCATTCGTATAGATAGTGGTTCAAGCTAATTCCACCGGTTAATTTAGTTTAGTACTTAATTTTTGCCTAAATTTCTACAGAGTACGGTCCTTAATGATTTTTACCTGAGGTGGTACTCGGGTCTCTGTACAGATTTTTTCGAGATGTTACACCCCCCCTCTAGGACATCGCTAGCTCTTCTTTTCAAGTGCTATCACCGCGGGTTGCACTTTTTATTTTTTGAATTTACCTCATTGAGCTAGATCCTGAGCTATAAGATGTCAAAATTCAAAAGCTTATCCATTACCAGACCACCTCCCTTTGATGGCTCTAATTATTCATATTGGAAATCTTGGATGAGGATCTTCCTCAAATCTATTGATGAAAGTGTGTGGCAAGCCACTGTGACTAAATGGATCCCTCTTATGATGGATGTAGTAGCTGAAGATGGAACCATATCAATAAAAGAAACCACATACACTTCTTGGACTATCGTTTAAAAAAGTGAAAGCAGTGCAAATGCAAAAGCCTTAAATGCAATAACTTGTGCTCTATCGCTAGATGAATTTAAAAGAATCATTTCATGTGATACAACTAAATAATCATGGGATATTCTTGAAATGACATATGAAAGAACTACCATTGTAAAAAAAATCTAAGATATAAATCTTCACAACCAAATTTAAGGAAATTCGTATGGAAGAAAATGAATCTTTTACTTTTATATGAAATTGAATGACATAGTAAATTCCATGTAGGATCTTAGAGATAGAATCCCTGAAAGCAATGTTTGCACAAAATTTTTACAATTACTTCCTAATAGGTTTAATTCAGAAGTTACTGCTATATAGGAATTGAAGGATACAGATACTATGAAGGTTGAGCAGTTAGTTGGTTCTCTTCAAACTTACGAGCTCAATTTCAAAGCTCTTAAAATCAAGTCCATTGCTCTTAAAATTTTTAAATCTAATTCAAAGGATTTTAATGTAAATTATGATATTGAAGAAAACGAAGATAATATGGATATGTTGGCAAAGAAATTTTATAAAATTTTCAAAAATAAGAAAAGATTAGATTTTCAAAAACCATTTGACAAAAGAAAAGGATATTCAAAACTTTGAAAATCTCAAACATAAGACACCCAATGTTTCAACTATTCTGAATATGGGCATCTAGCTTTTAAATGTCCTAAAAAGGATAAATCTAGAAGAAAAGACATGATAACTACTAGGGATGAATCATCAGAGTCTAAAACTAATTTAGAAACTGACGAATCAAACTAAGAAAATGCAAATGAATTAAAAGCCTTTATGACTATAGCCAGAATCACTTCTTCAGATAATTGTGATTGTTTGATTATGAAACTCTGAGAAGTGACTCTGAAAATGAAGACGATCGTCAAGATGCATATGATGCCTTATACAGAGAAAGTTGTAAAATAGTGGCTAAATTAAAAATTAAAAAAGAAAATTATGCTAAACTGCAATTATAACTTGAAAAAGTTGTTTTAAAAAATCTCATTTTTTTGATTGTTTTGAAAAGACTAAGTTAAATTTGAGTTTTAAGATTTCTGAATTGCAAAAACTTAAATCCAAAAATGAGAAACTAAAACTTGAAGTTTCCTCCTTTCAAAGTTCAAAGGATACTTGGAAATATACCCAAGGTGACCAGAAACTTGAAAAGCTGTTAATCTCATCTAGGCAATGTGGTGACAAGTCTAGACTGGATTATATTAAAAATAACTCTTTGAAATCTAAGGACTCTGCTCCTACCTTTTGTAAAAGGAGAATCCTTGAACTCTAAAGTAGAGACTCTAAAAGGATTAAACTGTAAAAGGAATGACTTTAAAAATTCAAAACCTTTTTAAGCCTCTAATATAAAAAAATAGTGTTAACTATCACAAATATCAAAGGAATAATAATAGAAATTCTCTTTTAATTAATAAAATTATGGACTTGCTTAAAGAGCTATTAAAATCCAACTCTGGTAAGACTGGAGCATATAGAAACACGAGAAATCCTAACTTTGAAAGACAACATAAAGCAAGAGATCCTCATAAACTTAGAACCGTAATGAAATGGGTTCTAAAGGTCAAGTGTCTTGTAATCCACACAACTTTCAAAGCAAGTATCCATTCAAGATGATACCTGCATAGTGGATGTTCGAGACACATGACAGGTGATAAGGCTATACTCTCAAACATCAACCAAATAAATGGTGGCTCGGTTACATTCAGAGATGGAAGTAACTGCAAGATTATTGGCCAAGGTAATGTACAACTTCCCAACCTACCTCTCCTTCAAAATGTTTTATATGTTGAAGGGCTAAAACATAATCTTCAGAACACATCTCAGATCTGTGATAACAAACATAGAGTAAAATTTTCAGATCACAGATGTGAGATAATTAATGAGAAAGGACATGTAATATTAAATGGTTGCAAAACTTCTGAAAATTGCTATATAATTGATGACTCTTGCCTAACAAATCATTCATGCTACATGGTCCAAATAGACGAGACTGAATTATGGCATCAGCGTCTTGGACATGTAAACTATAGAGATCTATATAAACAGAGCAAAAAGAGATCACTTACGTGGCATACCCAAACTGAAAAAGATAGAAAAAGTATGTGGCACCTATCAAATAGGCAAGAAAATTAGGAGTAGTCGCAAGAAAGTGAACTCCCTAGCCATGGCAAGACCTCTTGAACTTCTCCATATGAATTTAGTCAGACCAATTAGAATGGAGAGTAGAGGTGGAAAGAAATAGTTTCTGGTTGTAGTTGATGACTACAATAGATATTTTTAGCCAGCCTTTCTAAGAGAAAAGTCAAATGCTCTTGACGAAGTCAGAAAACTTATAAAATGCATCCAGATTGAAAAAGAGTTATATGTGGTCAATATTAGAAGTGATCATGGAACTGAATTTGAAAATAATAATTTTGAGAAATACTGCAATGACTATGGAATAGCGCATGAATTTTTTACTCCTAAAACACCTCAGCAAAATGGGGTTGCTGAAAGAAAGAGTAAAATTTTACAAGAAATGGATAGTGTAATGCTAAATAATAAGAATTTGCCTAAATATTTATGGGCTGAAGCTGTTAGTACTGCAAGTTATATAATTAATATGTTTACATTAGAAAAGCTAAAAATAAAATAGCTTATGAACTATGGTTTAACAAAAAACCCACTGTCAAATATTTTCGAACTTTTGGAAGTAAATGTTTTATTTTACGTGATCGTGAAAAATTGAAAAAATTTTAAAGCCAAAAGCGATGAGGGAATATTTCTTCGTTATGCTCTAAATAGTCGGGCATACCAAGTACTTAATAAAAGAACTGGGGTTATATAAGAATTGATAAATGTTGTAATAGATGATCAACCGATCACACCCAGTCATGATCAAGATAATGATGATATCAATTTGGTTAATCTACCTGAATCTTCATCTAAACTTGATAATACTGATTTAAGGTTAGTCAAAGACCATCCGACTAATCAAATACTTAGTAACCCTCAAACTGGTGTTCAAACAAGAAGACAACCTGAAAATATATGTAATCATGTCTGCTTTACGTTGGGAGATAAATTAAATCAATTTGTTAGAAATGATGTATGGTATATGGTTTCCAGACCCTTCGACAAACCTGTGATTGGAACCAAGTGGATTTTCAAAAATAAAATTGATGAAATGGGGAACATCATAAGAAATAAGGCATGACTGGTTGTACAAGGTTTTACTCAGATTGAAGGTATAGATTACGATGAAACCTTTGCATTAGTTGAGCGTCTTGAATCAATCAGATTACTTATTTCCATTGCATGTCATAAAAAAATCAAAATATATCAAATAGATGTAAAAAGTACTTTTCTAAACGATGATCTAAACGAGGAAGTTTACGTTGAACAACTAAATGGTTTTGAAGATCACAAACTTCTCGATCATGTTTACGGTCTTAAAATGGCTCTTTATGGCTTAAAACAAGCCCCTAGAGCATTATATGAAAAATCGACTAAATTCTTACTTAGTCATAATTTTGTTATGGGTAGTGTTGACAAAACTCTGTTTGTCAAGAAATATAATGATGATATCTTTATTGTTCAAATCTATGTTGACGATATTATCTATGGATCTACATGTGTTAATTTATCTATTGAGTTTGCAGATCTTATGAAATCCAAGTTTAAAATGAGTATGATCGTTGAATAAACTATTTCCTTAGATTACAAGTAAAACAACTTGAAGATGGCATATTCATCTCTCAGACGAAATATGTTGTTGAGACTTAAATATTGCATATTCTCCCCCATTTATATCTTGGTTTTATGAACATGATAATGTTTAATAGTATATTTTACACATGTTTGTGTTGCAAGGCGAGTTTAAGAGCTTGGATTGAAAAGAATGTTAAAGCATGGATTTAATGCTCAAGAATTGCCAAGGCATGGAATAAATCTTTGGAGACCAAGATTGAAGATTTCAAGACCTCAAGATCCAAGATAACCAAGTTGAGGAGGAAGGAAGTCGAAAGAACAAAGTGCTGAAATTCGATTCATTACCTGTGTCATCGACCACTGATCGATGACATCGAAGCCATGGTTCGATGACATCAAACACACCTCAATGACAACGAATTTTCACACGAAAATTAAGTTGGTTGCTAGGCATATTGGATGCAATTCTTGATGAATCGAAGACATGTTCGATGACTAGAAGAAGATGCTCAATGACATCGAAGACTGTTCGATGGCATCGAATTTATTGAAGAAATTGAAGCAACTCGCTGGACTGCTTTGGACACTTTATCGATGGATTGAGGACCTGTTTGATGAGTCGAAGCTTCACTCGATGCCATCGAAGGAAGGTTCGATGACATGGAAACTTACGCAGTACAAAAGGAGAAAAGACGCGACTTCCGGATTCAAACCCTTCGATGACATTGACCATCTTTCGAGACTTGACCTCCCTGATTCCCTTCAGACTTGACCATCTTTCGAGACTTGACCTCTTTCGAGACTTGACCATCTTTCGAGACTTGACCTCCCTGATTCCCTTCAGACGACACCTATAAATGACACGTTCCCTGACGAACAATTGTTTAAAGTCTCCCACTCACCTTGGTTTGCCGATATTGTTAATTATCTTGCCACAGGTTTCACGTCTACATATAGGACTGTGCAAGATAAGAAGAAATTCTTTGCCGAGGTACGTAAATTCTTCTAGGATGATTCGTATGTATTTAAATATTGCCCAGATCTGATTTTAAGGAGATGTGTGCCAGACAATAAATACCAAAGTGTCATCTCTTTCTGTCATTCTCAGGCCTGTGGTTGTCACTTTTTTGCTAAAAAGACCACATCCAAAATCTTGCAGTGCGGCTTTTACTGGCCTGCTATGTTCAAGGACCCTCATGAGTTTTGCAAAGCTTGTGAGCGCTGTCAAAAGTTGGGAATATTGTCCCGTCAAAATATGATGCCTTTAAACTCCATTTTAATCATTGAAGTATTTGATTGCTGGGGCATCAATTTCATGGGACCATTCCCCCAATCCTTCAGGAACTTGTACATTTTTCTAGTAATAGACTATGTCACTAAATGGGTTGAAGCAATGCCATGCCGGAATAATGACCATCAAATGGTCATTAAATTCTTAAAAGAAAACATCATTTTCCAGTTCAGAACACCTCAAACCATCATTAATGATGGAGGTTCACACTTTTGTAATAGGTCATTTGCAAACTTAATGAAGAAATATAACATCTCTCATAAGGTGAGCACTCCATACCACCCACAAATAAGTGGGCAAGCTGAGATTTCCAATAGGGAAATTAAGCACATTTTGAAAAAAAACGGTTAACCCTGACGGAAAGGATTGGTCAATCTGATTTACCGATGCTTTATGGGTTTACCGTACAACCTTTAAAACTCCCATTGAAATGTCTCCCTTTAAACTTGTTTATGGGAAAGCTTGCCACTTGCCTGTGGAATTGAAACATAGAGCTTATTGGGTTGTTAAGAATTTGAACTTTGATTTGGACAACGTTGGCTCGCTGCGTAAATTACAATTGAATGGATTCGAGGAAATCCGGAATGACGCATACGAGACCTCAAGAATTTACAAGAACAGGATGAAGGGGTTCCATGACAGGCATATCCTTTGAAAATCATTCTTGACTGGCCAAAAAGTCCTTTTGTACAATTCTCGGTTACATCTTTTTCCGGATAAACTCCGATCTCGTTGGACCAACCCTTTCACTATTACTAATGTTTATCCTCATGGGCCCGTTGAGATAAAGAATCCAAACAATGGTAATATTTTTAAAGTAAATGGACATCGTTTAAAGCTATATGTTGAGAAATTTGATTCAGAGGACATGTCCATGCCTCTGATTGATCCTGTATACTAGGATTGATCTCCTAGTCTGATGGAGGTATAGTTAGATTTATTTTCTTTCATAGGATTTAGGACTAGGGTAGTTTGCTTTCAACTTGTTTTAGTTTTATTTTGTGCTAACCCACGTTATGCTAAGATTTGTGAACAAGCCTCAAATTTCCTTCATCTAGGTACTATCTTTCCATCACTACTCCATTTCATTTCATTGTGTCATGTGCATTACATGTTTATTTCTTTTACATTGAGGACAATGTAGATTTTAGGTTGAGGGTGTGGATTAGGTAAACTAATCAGTATTGTGTTTAGCTTTGAGCAGAAATTGTGAAAATTTTGGGATTTTTCAAACTAAAACTTGTTTAGAAGTGATAATTTGTGTAATTAAGAATGCATTGAGTAGTATAATAACATGAAGATTAAATCTTGAATTGTTGGAGTTTGATCACCCGAGTAGACTTTCACCTAGGGTTCTCGAATGATTAAGAGGAAATTTGTATATCATGATTAATCTAAATCACAAAACATGTTCAATTTATTTCCTTGGGATATGCTAGGATTTTTTATTGGTAGCATATAAATCATTGATAGATGTTAAGAATTGAGTCTAGAGAATTTTATCCACCCTAAAAGATGAAAAACTAGTTAAAAAATAGGAGATCGACAAAAAGGCTATGAATGTTGAAGAAGAATGAAGAATGACAACATCTTTGAGGAGAATGAAAAAGGTGTCTGAAAAGGATGTAATGTCTAAAAAAGAATGAATAAGAGTAACCGTCGATATAAAACCAAAAACTAGAAAACGAAGAAAAGGGGGGATATGTTCGAAATCAGTACTTGAATTTTTAAACTACTCTTGACATGATGAACATGGCTAACATTATGAAACGATAGTATTCTCATGGGAAGTAAGTTGATATTCACTAGGCACATTGGAAAAACTTGATACATGAATTAATAAAGAACCAATGTGATTGATTGCTTATGTGATTTAGCTCTAGGTTTTCAAAATCTCACTTCCTTATCTTGGTTTTACCCATTCATACATGATTACACAAAAGATTGTCTTCTAAAAAGGTTTTAAACTTTGAAGATGGAAGATTAATTTACGCATATTTTTGCTTGGGACTAGCAAAATGCTGGTTGGGGAGTGTGTTGAGACTCAAATATTGCATATTCTCCCCCATTTATATCTTGGTTTTATGAACATGATAATGTTTAATAGTATATTTATACATGTTTGTGTTGCAAGGCGAGTTTAAGAGCTTGGATTTAAAAGAATGTTAAAAGCATGGATTTAATGCTCAAGAATTGCCAAGGCATAGAATGGATCTTTGGAGACTAAGATTGAAGATTTTAAGACCCTAAGATCCAAGATAACCAAGTGGAGAAGGAAGAAAGTCGAAAGAATAAAGTGCTGAAATTCGCTCATTACATGTGTCATTGACCACTGATCGATGACATTGAAGCCATGGTTCAATGACATCGAATTTTCATAAGAAAATCAGTTGGTTGCTGGACATATTGGAAGCAATTCTAGATGAATTGAATACATGTTCGATGACTCGAAGAAGATGCTCGATCTTCGATGACATCGAATTTATTGAAAAAACTGAAGAAACTCACTGGACAGTTTTGAACACTTTATCGATGGATCGAGGACCTGTTCGATGACTCGAAGCTTTGCTCAATGACATCGAAGGAAGGTACGATGACACAGAAACTTACGCAGTGCGAAAGGAGAAAAGGCGCAACTTCCAGATTCAAACCCTTCGATGACATCGAAGCATTATGTAGAGCTTACATGGAGTGCGTAAATTTGAGGAGGTTTTGTGATTTTGCAGAAACTAGCGTATAAATATGGGTTTCCTAAGTCTTTTTAGGATATCTAAGGTTTGAAGGAGCAAAGCAAAGGGGTGGAGCCGTCATCTAAGAGTTTCTTCTTCTCTTTTTCTTAGTTTTTAATGCTTTCTTCTAGGGTTTTGAATCTAATCATGTTTATGGTTGGCTAAATCCCTTAGCTAGGGCTAAGGGGTGAATCTTATAGCATGGTTGGGATGTTTTTCTTATTTGATTCTTGTTCTTGTTGAACTTCTTTAATTCTAATTTGATATTTAAGGAATACTTTTAGTTTTTAATGGTTTGTTGTGACTCAAATTACAATAGATCTGCAATAGTTTTGAGTATATTCTTGTTCTGATTTGAGATTGTGAAGATAGTAAATCCTATTGTTCACCATCGTCTCTTGGACATGGTTGGGTGATGGAATTCCTTATAACCTTCATAATTCTTCTATGTTCAGTTGTGGGATTGGTATATCCTGTTGTTTGCTTGTCTCTAGGGCATGGTTAGATGATGGAATCACTTCCAATCCTCACAACTCTCATCTGTTGAGAATTAGGTTAATGAAAGTTCAGATTTGAGTTTATTGATATATCTTTCAATTAGATAGGATAGGACTCCAATTCCAATTGTGTTCCTTGAATCAAATAAGGAAACATCCTAATGACTGCAAGTGGATCCCTGGGCATCCTAGTCCCCACCTTTGAATTTACAAGTTTTTATTAAATATCTCACAATTACTTCCTTTTATTTCCTAATTTAAATTTAGATCTTCTTCTAGTTCTGATTCTAGTTACTTTCCGAACACACATAAGTTTAGTCCCTGTGGATTTGACCTCGGTCTTACCGAGATTATTACTACATTGTGACCCTACACTTGGGGTTGTGAATATATGCATTGAACCTTGTAAAGCAGTTTGGTTTTGAAAATGATGAGAATTTTTATACTCTGATGAGTACGATTCTTAAACTTTTAAAATATGAATCAGGTAAAAGTGTAGATTCTCGACTATATCGCAATATGATTGTTAGTCATCTTTATTTAACTGATAGTAGACCTGATATTTCATTCAGTGTTGACATTTGTGCTAGATATCAATCGGATCCTAAAGAATCTCACTTATCTGCTGTCGAACGGATAATTAAATATGTCGTAAGTTCTGGGAACTTAGGCTTTTGGTATCCACCTGATACATCTGTACAAATTGCAAGTTATACTAATGTAGACTGGTCAGGTAATGTAGATGATAGAAAATCTACCAGCGGTGGATGTTTATATGTTGGAAACTGCTTAGTATTATGGCTTAACAAGAAACAAAAATCTGTATCTCTTTCCATTGTAGAGGCTGGATATATTGCTGCAGGCAATGCTTGCACTCAACTAGTGTGGATGAAAAGAATGCTAGCTGATTATGGAATTACGCATGAAACGATGATTTTATATTGTGATAATTCAAGTGAAATAAATATCTCTAAAGATCCAATTCAGCATTCTCGTACAAAGCGTATTGACATAAGATATTACTATATTCAAGAATTAGTTGAAAATAAGACTATCATGCTGGAATACATTCAAATTGAGAAGCAACTTGGAGATATACTGACAATGCCACTTGACGGTGTTAAATTTTCAAATCTGAAGCGTGATATTGGACTATGTATTGTTAAAATAATTACTCTTTTGTTTGCATTAATTTTATTTTTTATTTGTAATTAAGAAAGGCATGAAAACAAAAAATAAAAATAAAAATAAAAATAAATGTTGAAAAATTTTAAAATAAAAAATTTTGGCGATTTTTCGGCTAGCCTGTAAGACCCTAACCCAAGTGTGCACGCCATTCCTTTAGGTCCCATGGTCCTACCAGTTGAATCCCAGTGACTCGTGACCTATGGATAGTGTTTGCGGTCATCCTTAAGTCCGGTCACGTTAACCCGACTTGAATCGACCTAAAACTTATGCCATTGCATCCGCATCGGTGCCACGGTTCCAACACTATGTCTCGTGCATGAACCGATGTGTACATCGCAAGTTATGGGCCACGCTCGATATGGACCATTGATGTGTGGATGGTGGACCCCACCCTAGCTCCACACATTTTCCCATGTGGTGTGGTGATGTCATGCCTATACCTAGGGTTTCTAGAAAGCCTACAACCTTATAGCTAGAGGCTACCCTACCCTATAAGCTTTGGTTGTATCTCCCTAGCTACTGATTCATTTCTCTATCCTAGGTGAGAGAGACAATCATTACATTGCTTTTCTAGCTACAACTCTCTAAACCTCCTCTTTCCCTTTATTTCTTTCTTACTCTCTCTTCTCTCCTCTTGCTAGTAAGCCCTCCAAAGTCCCCACCCCTTCATATTTTCCAGCCATTTCTCTCCCAAATACCCTCCAATCCAACCTTCCTTAACCCATCTCATGCTTAGAATCATCTTCCTTAGAGCTTGTAGATCTTGGTGGTGAAGCTTTGGAGTTTGATCTCTAAGGTGGGTTGCACGTAGTTTCAAAATTTAGATTTCCTTGTATCTTAGTTGTTCTTCATCCTTCCTTTAATGTTGGAGCTTGTGGGACCCATCAAGTGATGGTGGTGGCCCCAAGACTCCATGGATGTGGCTCATAACCCACCCTACATTTGCATGTATGTTTCATGTAAGGGGCCATTCTCCATGGACCCCTTCATGGCTTCTTCTTTCTTTGATCAGGGATCTTTGGGTCATCTATGAAATGACGGTGAAGACCGCACTAGTTGAAGAAGGAATATGCCAATATGTCCTAGAGGGGGGTGAATAGGAAAATTCTAAAGTTTTTATAGCTTTTCTTAGAAATCCTATTTCACTAATCCTATGAATGCAATTATCAGGATTACTCAAATGTAACTCTATTGGTTTCCAAGCCTAGTAGAGGATCCAATTACAAACTATTCAAGAGATAGCAATTTATAACTTAGTTTATGATGGATATGACTGTGTATGTGTGTGAGGTGTGCTCAAATATATAAATATGAATGCATTGACAAAAATCACACACACGGAAGAAGAGCAATCATAAACACAGTCATTTTTCTAGTGGTTTGACTACTTGTCTACTCCACTCCTGGTAACAGCACTCAACCCTGAGTGTACCGGATTTCACTAAGGAGGTTTCACAGTGGTTCACCTCAAACCTAAGGTTTTAAATCAAGTTCACCTTCAACCTTTACAACCTACTATGAGGCTGACTGTTTATGCTCTCACGAGCAAGGGTCAATACAACGCACCCACTTTTAGGTACACTGGCCAAGGATCTTCCATAAGACCCTATCGGAGGTTTCTACACGGTTCACCTCAAACCCGAAGTTTTACAGCGATTGACCTCAAACCTAAGGTTTTAACTGGTTCACCTTCAACCAGATGTTTATGTTCTCCACAAAGCAAGGGTCCACACAACACACCCACCACGTACACTCCCACCGGAGGCCTCCTTGAGGACTTCAAAGGGTAAGAACCACTTAAGACCCAATCTTACAAAGGAATGATCACAAGTATCCTCTTGGACTCTAGATACTTACAAATAACTTGATGAGTCCCAATAAGCACAATGCTGAAGATCTCCTCCTCCTTGTTGACGAAGAGTCTTTTGCTCCCTTGATCCGCAACACAAAATGATATACCAATACTCGGCTTCAGGTTGGGTCAAGGTCAAGATGGAATCCTACTCTCAAAATGTTTTCCTATCAGGAAGATAGAGCGATTCCAATCTTATACATTCAAGGCATCTCAGCTTAATGATTTGCCATTAAGGTAGTAGCCTGAGGATCCTTGAATGCAGAAGTTCATTCCCCAATCCACTCTATTGAATATCAATGATGAGGGTGGATTGGAGGATGAACTCCCTTGAGAGAAAGGGCTTTGGATATAAGATATAAGTTGAAACACACAAAAACACTCTCTTCTTTCTCTACCAGTAATAAAGGCGAGTCTCTCTTTAAATAGGTAAAAGGGTCCAACGGATATAAAACGGTCACATTTATGACAGAGTTCGATATCATCGAGCAGTGCTATAGTTTATATCCCTGTCTGTTGTCAAATTTGTGGTGCCAAAATCACTGTTATATATAACTTGCATATGTGAAGCTCTCTCAAAGATCAACATTCATGAACAAGCAAAGCTCACAACAAGCAAAGCTCACAAGTACAAAGATCAACCTTGACTGCAAGAACTGCTCAAAAGACATGACTCAAGCTGCAAGACTTCAAGAAGAGTACAAGGCAGTTCGTAAAGAACTCAAGTCACTTTCAAGATTGAGCTACATCAAGATTTCAAGATTGAACTACATCAAGACTTCAAGGCTCATACTTCAAGGTCACTAGTTCCTAATGTTTCAATGTCCTTACTTCATGGTTGAGGTTTGACTGACCTTAGGTTGACCTTAGAAGTAGGTCACTTTGGATACATAAATTGGATGTTTATTTTACATAAGTTTGGTCTGTTCTTCGACTAGTCCTAAGCCTTCTTCGACTAGTCCTAGATTTGCTTCGACTAGTCTAAGAAATTCCTCGATCAGTCGTGAGTTTGTTACAAAAATTGGATAATTTCTGTTAGGCTTCGACTAGTCCAGGAGTCTGTTCGACCAGTCGAAGGAACAGTGTCGACTGCATCTTTGACCAGTCGAAAGTCTTCGACTCAAAGACCAACAATGAATTTTAAGTTCTTCGACCAGTCGAAGGAGACCTTCGACCAGTCGTAGAACGGTCAAATCTTATCGCGCCTGATTTTTCAAATATTTGTTATTACTTCGACTAGTCGAAGAGCTCCCTAGACCAGTCGAAGACGCGATTGCTCACCTATAAATAGAGCACGAATCTCAGAAGAAATGATCGAATTAATTAATCCATTCAAGCCAATCTTCGTCGAACTTCTGATAGATAATTCTGTGCTCCATCTAAGCTAAGTGTGCTTATTTAATACTCTCTTTCCTTAGCTTTATTTAATTGATTTTGTTTCTGCTATTCCAATCTAATTTGATAAGAGGAATTGTTATTCCCTTTCTTTGGAATCAAAATCAATTAAGGCAAGCCCTACTTGGTTTAATTTAAAATCTATTAGAATTATAACCATTGTAATTGAGTACTGGACATTGAACTTGGACATTCAATCATCTACTCTGACTAGGTTCTACCGGACAGCTACAACGAAGAAGATAATCAGGTATTTTACATTTAATTGTAAATTCCTTTCTGTTTTGGTTTCTTTCAAGATTTACCAGAAAAATCTTGTTGTATTGGTTATCTGAGGAGAGCCAGGAAAACTCAGAAGTGGGGTTTTTTTTTAATAGTGTAAGCCCACAGACAAAGACACAATTGTAAAGGTTTTGGGTGAACCTGTGAAAACCTATTTTGTTAGTGAACGCTAATATCCCCTGTGTGAGGATATTAGGAGTGGAGTAGCATTCTGTGTGGCTGTTGTTTAACAGTTGGTGAACACACAGGCGAACCACTATAATCCCTTGTGTTGTGGTTGAATGATTTATACTTCTAATCTTTAATTATTCATTGTGGGATATATGTATGGTGGTGAATGTTGTAATTATTTAATTCAAGCATTGTGAGAATTTTGTAATAGTTTAGAATTTATTTTCTGCTATTCCTTTATCAGCTTGATATTCAATTTCCTTTAAAAGTTGTTCTAGCAAGGTTGCCCTGCCATTTTTATGGTGTATGGCTGTCCCTAGAACAATACATTTGTGATTACAATTTATTTCAGTTCAGGTTGTGTTTATTTCTGTATTCCTCTTTGGTTTGAGATTTGATACAAAGATCTTTCTAGAAATAAGGTTGTCCTACCATAAACTCTAGTTTTTGGTGTAAGGTTGTCCTTAGAACAACATTTGTATCAACCTCTCAAGATCTAAATTTTAAGGTTGTTTTACTTTCCTGCATTGTAATTTATTTTGGCTATCATATTCTTTTTAATTCCGCTGTTATAAGTTTTATTTGGCATTGTCCTATTCATCCTCCTCTAGGATATATAGCTAGGCCTTTTCAATTGGTATCAGAGCCTAATAGCTCTTTTTAATTCTTGGATTTATTTCCTGAGCTAATGATTTAAGCTATTTAAGATGTCAAATTTTGATAGCCTTTCAGTCACTAGGCCTCCACCCTTTGATGGCTCCAACTATGCCTATTGGAAAGCCAGAATGAGGATCTTCCTCAAATCAATGGATGAAAATGTGTGGCAAGCCACAGTGACTGAATGGAAACCTCCTATCATGGAAGTTACTGGGGTTGATGGTTCAAAATCTATGAAAGTCACACCATATTACCAATGGACCACACTTCAGAAAAGTGAGAGTAGTGCAAATGCTAAAGCACTAAATGCAATCACTTGCGCACTATCACCGGATGAGTTCAAAAGAATCATTTCCTGTGATACTACAAAGCAAGCTTGGGATATATTAGAAATGACACATGAGGGTACTACAATTGTGAAAAAATCTAAAGTCCAACTCCTCACAACCTGATTTGAAGAAATTCTTATGGAGGAAAATGAAATGTTTATGGACTTTTACACTAGATCGAATGACATTGTAAACTCAATGTGGGGTCTTGGCGATAAAATCCCAGAAAGTAAAGTGTGTGCAAAGATATTACGCTCACTTCCTGAACGGTTCAATTCTAAAGTAACTGGGATCCAGGAACTTCGTGATACGGATAATATGAGGGTAGAAGAACTAGTTGGTTCTCTACAAACCTACGAGTTAAACTTTAAAGCTCCTAAAGGTAAATCTATCGCACTAAAATCTTCTAAATGTAATTCAGAAGAAAATTCTGATTCAGAAGATGATATGGCTTTTTAGCTAAGAAATTTTACAAGATTTTTAAAAGCAAGAAAAGGGTTGATTTTCAAAAATCGAATGACAAAAAGAAGTTTAGACCCAAATCTCAAAAATCTTTGAAAGATAGTTAATGTTACAACTGTCAAGAATATGGGCACTTAGCAAATAGATGTCTTAAAAAGGACAAACCCAAGAAGAAGGGTATGTTGGCTACATGGGATGAATCATTTGATACTGAAGCTTCTTCTGAATCAGAAGATTCTGAAACTGAGTCGGGTAATGAAGTTAAAGCTCTTATGACTCTAGCCAAATTCACATTTTCAGATAATGACTCAACAAGTGAAGAAAATCTGAGTAGTGAATGTGAAAATGAAGATGATCTTCAAGACGCTTACAATGCCCTATATAAGGAAAGTTGTAAAATTGCTGTCAAACTTAAACTTCAAAAAGAAAAGTTTTCTAAACTCAAAGAATGTTTTGAGTCACTTATCTTAGAAAAATCACAAATTTCAGATTGTTTTGAAAAATCAAAATGCGATTTAGAATTCAAAAACTCCCTAATTATTGATTTGAAATCTGAAATTGAGAAACTCAAAACTGAAGTATCTTCTCTTCTGAGTCTAAAGGACACATGGAAATATGCCCAAGGTGATCCAAAGTTAAAAAAACTTTTATCCGGATCAAGAAATTGTGGCGATCTATCCGGGTTGGGCTATGATAAAAATCTATCTCCTAAACAAAAGTATACTTCTCCTATGTTTGTTAAAGGAGAGTTCTCAAACTCAAAAGGGAAAAGTACTTATCAAGATTTTTCTAGAAATTCAAAAACTTTTCAAAAACCTAGAAGCAGCCATGTCAACTTTAATCAGAAACGAAATCCACTAGCTGAAAAGATAGTTGATTTACTCAAGGAGCTCTTAAAATCTAACTCTATAGGTCATTCTTACAACTATAAACAAAAGAAGACCAACTATGTTCCTAAACTCAAAACAGTTATGAAATGGGTTCCTAAAGTTGCCTGCTTGGTTGCTCACACTACTTTCAAAGCAACAAGTCATTCAAAGTGGTACCTAGACAGTGGATGCTCCAGGCATATGACAGGTGACAAAGCTTTATTCACGGATCTGAAAGATATGACTGATGGATGAGTCACATTTGGTGATGGTATCAACTGCAAGATTATAGGCCAAGGTACGGTTCAACTTTTTAATCTTCCTGTATTTAAAAACATTTTATATGTTGAAGGCTTAAAACATAACTTGCTTAGTATATCTCAAATATGTGATAATAACCATAGTGTTCGGTTTTCTAATCAAAGCTGTGAGATACTAAACAATAAGGATTCTGTAATATTAACTGGACGTAGAACGTCTGAAAATTGCTATATTATTAGCGAATCCAGCTCATCTAATCAAACATGTTACATGGTCCATACAGATGAGACTGATTTATGGCACAAACGTCTTGGACATGTACATTATCGAAATTTATATAGATTGAACAAACGAGAACTTATAAGAGGTTTATCCAAACTTCAGAAATTAGATAAAATATGTGGTGAGTGCCAGATAGGCAAATAAACAAGGAACTCACACAAAAAGGTGAATTCAAATACCACATCAAGACCACTCGAACTCCTTCACATGGATCTGATAGGACCTACCAGAACGGAAAGTCGTGGTGGGAAAAAGTATATCCTGGTAATAGTTGATGACTTTACCAGATTCACTTGGGTAGTCTTCTAAAGGGATAAATCTGAAACCCTTGAAGAAGTAAGAAAAGTTCTCAAAAGGATTCAAACTGAAAAATCTTCTCAAATCAGTAAGATTCGTAGTGATCATGGATCTGAATTTGAGAATAGCAATTTTGAGAAGTTCTGTACAGACCAAGGAATATTACATGAATTCTCTGCTCCCAAAACTCCACAACAAAATGGAATTGTAAAAAGAAAGAATAGGGTGCTTCAAGAAATGGCTAATGTCATGTTGAATAGCATGAAGCTCTCTAAAAATCTTTGGGCTGAAGCAGTCAACACAGCTTGCTATATTATTAACCGAGTCTACACTAGCAAAGATAATAATAAAACGGCTTACGAATTGTGGTTCAATAAAAAGCCTACTGTCAAATACTTTCGAGTTTTTGGCAGCAAGTGCTATATTTTACGTGATCGAGAAAATTTGGGAAAATTCGATACGAAGAGTGATGAAGGGATTTTTCTAGGATATTCCTTAAACAGTCGAGCTTATAGGGTTCTAAACAAAAGAACTGGTGTGATTCAAGAGTCCATCAATGTTGTCATTGATGATCACTTAAACACGCCAATCCCTAATTCAGATAATGATGAAGTTCTAATCATTGATAAAACTGATACTTCATCGAATCAGACTGATTCTGAGTTGAGGACTGTTAAAGATCATCCAACCACACAAATTCTTGGAAACCCTCTCACCGGTGTTCGCACCCGTAGACAACTTGAGGATATATGTAATTATGTACGTTTTACATCCCAAATAGAACCATCTAATGTAAAAGAAGCTCTTGCTGATGAGAACTGGATTGTTACGATGCAAGAAGAACTTAACCAATTCGTAAGAAATGATGTTTGGTATCTTGTACCAAGACCTAAAGCTAAACACATCATTGGAACAAAATGAATTTTCAAAAATAAGTCTGACGAGTGTGGAAATATAATTAGAAACAAGGCTAGACTAGTGGTACAAGGTTATACTCAAATTGAAGGAATTAATTTTGATGAAACTTTTGCACCAGTAGCACGTCTTGAATCTATCAGACTATTTATATCCATTGCATGTTTTAGAAAGATAAAGATCTATCAAATGGATGTGAAAAGTGCTTTTCTAAATGGCGATTTACATGAAGAAGTCTATGTTGAACAGCCAATGGGTTTTGAAGATCCCAAAAATACTAATCATGTGTATCGGCTTAAAAAGGCACTTTATGGATTAAAACAAGCACCTAGGGCATTGTATGAGAAACTAACAAAATTTCTTTTAAGTCATAATTTTCAAATGAGATCTGTTGATAAAATTCTGCTTGTTAAAAAACATAATGATCATATCTTAATGGTACAGATTTATGTTGATGATATCATTTATGGATCAACTTGTACTGACTTGACTACTGAGTTTGCAGATTTGATGAAATCACAGTTCGAAATGAGCATGGTTGGGGAATTGACTTATTTCCTTGGATTGCAAGTAAAGCAACAACCTGAAGGAATATTCATTTCTCAATCTAAGTATGCTTTGAATCTAATCAAGAGATTTGGATTTGAGAATTGCAAGAATTTTGATACTCCTATGAGTACTACCCTGAAACTCTCAAACGACTCTAATGGTAAAAATGTTGACTCAAAACTTTATCGGAGTATGATTGGTAGTTTCTTATATTTAACTGCTAGTAGACCTGATATTTCTCTAAGTGTTAGTATTTGCGCAAGATATCAATCTGATCCAAAAGAATCTCACTTGATTGCTGTCAAGCGGATTTTTAGATATGTCGCATGTACTGTAAATCTCGGTCTCTGGTATCCTCCTGAGACTAGTGTCCAATTAGCTGGGTAGTCAGATGCTGACTGGGCTAGTAACCTAGATGATAGAAAATCAACCAGTGGTGGTTGTTTTTACATTGAAAATTGTCTAGTTTCCTGGTTTAGTAAGAAACAAAATTCTATATCACTTTCAACAGCTGAAGCTGAGTATATCACAACTGGTAATGCATGTACATAGCTTGTTTGGATGCAACGAATGCTAAGTGATTATGGAATTAAACAGGATTCTATGTTATTACATTGTGATAATTCCAGTGCGATAAATATTTCAAAAAATCTTATTCAGCATTCTCGTACTAAGCACATTGACATTAGATTTCATTATATAAGGGAATTAGTAGAAGAAAAAGTTATATCTCTAGAATATATTCCTACCGAAGATCAACGAGTTAACATTTTCACAAAACCTCTCGATAAAAGCAGGTTCAAAAGGATGAAATTTGATCTTGGCATGTGTATTTTAAAATGATTATTTATGCCTACTTGTATCATAGTGTATATATTTGCTAGGTTGAATTCCAATTTTTGAATAATTTGCATGAAATATGAATTTTTGATCATTCTTCGACCAGTTGTGAGTATACTCGACCAGTCGACCTTCGACCGGTCGTAAATATCCACGACCAGTCGTAGATCTCGGGAATCACTTAAAATTTGGGGATTTTTGCTTTCTTCCTCATTCTGTTTTTCCTCTCTAAGGAGCCGAGCTTCGACTTGTCGAACCCATTGTTCATGTTCTTCAAGGTTAGTGTTCCAAATCACGTTTTTCTTACAGATTTGTGTCTAGATTGTTTACTTTTCAAGCTTTAAGTTTTGTATTTTGAATTTCATTGAGATTTGGGGTTTGGATTTTGAAAAATCTGTTTTGAGTAAACCCACTTCTCAATCCTTTGCAACTTCTTATTTCCTTGATATCTTTGTTGCAAATGGCTTCTTGAGGTAGAAAAACTACTTCCCGTGGTCCTTCTTCTTCCTCCAGATCGACCATTATCTCTAAGCGTCATCTTCTTGTTCTCAATGATGATCCATCTTATGTTAGGGACATTAGATTACGTAATGTTATTGTTGAACATCCTGTTGATGTTAATCATATTGCACCTTTTGACATCCTTCCTATGTTTGAAGCTGTAGGTTGGGTTAACTTATTACATTGGGGTGGGCCAGCATACCGGTCCATTGCCCAATCCATGTTTGCATGTATTAGTACTTTCTCACGGGATAATTTAACTTTTAAAATATCTACTAGAGAAGGGCCTTTTGACATTGATCGTCATTTAATTTCAGCCCTTATGGACATTCCTGTGAATGATGAGGGTATTCCTATCCATAACTTAACTGATAAACCCTCAATGTCTGAAAAATGCATGCTCACTAGAGATTTGTGCAACATGGATGTTCAATGGACACGAAAAGGAAATGTGCTTCCCGCGAGGTATTTGTTACCCAAGTACAGAATTCTCCACAAAATCTTTGTGTCTAATCTGTATCCTCGTTCGCGTAATAAAACTGACTTGATATGGTTCGTGTTATCCATGCTATTTCCAATGGTACTCAAATTTATTTACCATCCTTAATCTGTCATTTCATTCTTCAGTTTAGACTCCATCCTGGTCATAGTGACATTCCTTTTGCCTATTTAATGACTGTATTGGCTACACATATGTTAGTCGATATGCCGGTTGATGAGGCACCAATCCATCATCTGATCTTCAACAATACTAATATCAATAAGATGAAGCTGGATCTACTTCCTGAACTAGGTGGTAGTGGTGGTGGTGGTCATGAAGAAGCCAGTGATGACATTAAATAGATGACATTTTTGAGGAATTGGATTCTGACTCAACAAATGATCCAGATTTTGAACCATCTGATGTTGATGCTCGTCTGAGTGCATTAGAGGATAAAGTTGAGAATATAAATGTAAAGATGGAAAACATGTCTGTTGCTCATGATTTACAATTCAAGTACATGCTCAAATATCTTAGGCGATTGAACAAAGGCATGCACCAACTTGATCCCTCTATTCCTGCTCCGTCATCTGGTTCTGATTAGTTTATATGAGATTTTTGGTCTGTAATAACTTTATAACTTAGCACTTGCTTAACGGATTTTGAGTTGGATACTATCTATGTTTTATGCTGGATATTTATTCTATGTGAAGCTATGCTGAGTATCTCTATCTCTGTTTTGCTATAATCTCATAACTCCTTATATTTACTCTCATATATCCCTTTATTTAATTCTCCTACATTGTTGTTTCCTTTGTCATATTATGACAAAAAGGGGGAGAATGGTTTGTTCTTAACGATGTGATTATGAGAGGAGTAGCATTGGTTATGTTACTCAGGGGGAGTATGTTTGAACTAGTTGAATGAAACTGGTTGAATGTTGAATGTTGAATATTGAATATTGATTTGCAGGTAAGCCACTTGATATTAACTGGTTCATGATTCTTTAACCAGTTGTTTTACTTTATGTTTATCTTGGTTATGTGTTTTGTCACTAATTTGACAAAGGGGGAGATTGTAAGTGCTATAGTTTATATCCCTGTCTGTTGTCAAATTTGTGGTGCCAAAATCACTGTTATGTATAACTTGCATATGTGAAGCTCTCTCAAAGATCAACATTCATGAACAAGCAAATCTCACAACAAGCAAAGCTCACAAGTACAAAGATCAACCTTGACTGCAAGAACTGCTCAAAAGATATGACTCGAGCTGCAAGACTTCAAGAAGAGTACAAGGCAGTTCGTAAAGAACTCAAGACACTTTCAAGATTGAGCTACATCAAGATTTCAAGATTGAACTACATCAAGACTTCAAGGCTCATACTTCAAGGTCACTAGTTCCTAATGTTTCAATGTCCTTACTTCATGGTTGAGGTTTGACTGACCTTAGGTTGACCTTAGAAGTAGGTCACTTTGGATACATAAATCGGATGTTTATTTTACATAAGTTTGATCTGTTCTTCGACTAGTCCTAGGCCTTCTTCGACTAGTCCTAGATTTGTTTCGACCAGTCTATGAAATTCCTCGATCAGTCGTGAGTTTATTACAAAAATCAGATAATTTCTGTTAGGGTCCAGGAGTCTGTTCGACCAGTCGAAGGAACAGTGTCGACTGCATCTTCGACCAGTCGAAAGTCTTTGACTCAAAGTCCAGCGATGAATTTTAAGTTCTTCGACCAGTCGACGGAGACCTTCGACCAGTCGTAGAACGGTCAAATCTTATCGCGCCTGATTTTTCAAATATCTGTTATTACTTCGACTAGTCGAAGAGCTCCCTAGACCAGTCGAAGACGCGATCTGCTCACCTATAAATAGAGCACGAATCTCAGAAGAAATGATCGAATTAATTAATCCATTCAAGCCAATCTTCGTCGAACTTCTGAGAGATAATTCTGTGCTCCATCTAAGCTAAGTGTGCTTATTTAATATTCTCTTTCCTTAGCTTTATTTAATTAATTTTGTTTCTGCTATTCCAATCTAATTTGATAAGAGGAATTGTTATTCCCTTTCTTTGGAATCAAAATCAATTAAGGCAAGCCCTACTTGGTTTAATTTAAAATCTATTAGAATTAGAACCATTGTAATTGAGTACTGGACATTGAACTTGGACATTCAATCATCTACTCTGACTTGGTTCTACCGGGTTGCTACAACGAAGGAGATAATCAGGTATTTTACATTTAATTGTAAATCCCTTTCTGTTTTGGTTTCTTTTAAGATTTGCCAGAAAAATCTTGTCGTATTGGTTATCTGAGGAGAGCTAGGAAAACTCAGAAGTGGGTTTTTTTTTTAATTGTGTAAGCCCACAGACAAAGACACAATTGTAAAGGTTTTAGGTGAACCTGTGAAAACCTATTTTGTTAGTGAACGCTAATACCCCCTGTGTGAGGATATTAGGAGTGGAGTAGCATTCTGTGTGGCTGTTGTTTAACAGTTGGTGAACACACAGGCGAACCACTATAATCCCTTGTGTTGTGGTTGAATGATTTATACTTCTAATCTTTAATTATTCATTTGTGGGATGTATGTATGGTGGTGAATGTTGTAATCATTTAATTCAAGCATTGTGGGAATTTTGTAATAGTTTAGAATTTATTTTCTGCTATTCCTTTATTAGCTTGATATTCAATTTCCTTTAAAAGTTATTCCAGCAAGGTTGCCCTGCCATTTTTATGGTGTATGGCTGTCCCTAGAACAATACATTTGTGATTACAATTTATTTCAGTTCAGGTTGTGTTTATTTCTGTATTCCTCTTTGGTTTGAGATTTGATACAAAGATCTTTCTAGAAATAAGGTTGTCCTACCATAAACTCTGGTTTTTGGTGTAAGGTTGCCCTTAGAACAACATTTGTATCAACCTCTCAAGATCTAAATTTTGAGGTTGTTTTACTTTCATGCATTGTGATTTATTTTGGCTATCATATTCTTTTTAATTCCGCTGTTATAAGTTTTATTTGGCATTGTCCTATTCACCCCCTCTAGGACATATAGCTAGGCCTTTTCAAGTGTCGATATCATCGAGCGTATACTCTCGATAACATCGATGGTCCGCTCGATGATACAAACTCAAATGTCATACGCTTTTGAAACCTTTTGCCAGCTGGTCGATGAGATCGAAACAGGTGTCGATGACATCAGATTTTGAACTCTGATCCAATCGAAACTGGGATCGATCTATCGACATTTGAAGTATGAGAGAGACTGGATTTGAAATATTTCAGGTTTTTAGGATATGATCGGGGGTCAACCGATGTCATCGGAATTTGCATATCGATGATATCGAAGGCAGTGTCGATGCATCGATAAATCCTATAGATTTACCAGTAAGCTCGCTAGACAGTTTGTGTCCAGTCTCGATGCAATCGACTCGGCCTCGATATCATCGACATATGAATATTGATTTCCTCGAATGGCCCCCGATCAAAGTTAAAAACAACCTAAAATATGTGTTAGAAGAAATGCGCGCCCACAATCGATATTATCGATGGACTTCCAATGTTATCGATATTTGATTTAAGATCATATCGGGAAGAACATCGATATATCGAAGGAATTTGAGATTTTCTTTAAAAAACAGAGGCGCCGAAAATCTGCCTGTCGATCTTATCGAGCCACTTTCGATGGGCTCAAGATTTGAGTATCGATGATATCGATAGGTGTATCGATACATCAATAATTCGTCCAGATATGTTGTGAGGTTGCTGGACATATTTGGTCCTCTTTTCGATGGTATCGATGAAGCATCGAGGACTCGACAGCGCAGGTCGATCATATCGAAGGTGTTTCAATAAAATCGACAAGGCAAGAAAAACTTAGAGATTTTCCTATTTTGAAAAAAGTTTTCTCACTTTAAAACCCTATGATTTTCTAACTTGTTTTTAAGGGTCTTATTCACCTGATGTTTTGGGACATGAGATGTGAGGCTTTAGATTTACCTGTGGTGAGCTTGCACACATCCGGTTGAGGTAGACACTTGAATTGATCTTCTAATTAGGCTCTGTAGACAATCTGACTCAACACACACGTAACTTGACAAACCAGGGCACTTTCAATCTCCCCCTTTGTCAATTACGTGACAAAATCCCCGAAACACCCTAGAACACTCTAGACAGACACACCCTAAATTGTGTGTACATGCTTTTACACAATTTTACAATTTTTAACCCATGTACACAACCAGTAGCTGCTCCCCCTGACTTGTAAAATCCCTCTTGCTTGTTGTAGTTGCTCCCCCTAAACACCTGCACAACCATTCAAGCAGATACACAATTTCTCGTTCGAGGTGTTTGCAAATGCTCTCCCCCTTTTTGTCAGTCATTGACAAAGATATAGCAGTTGATATTGACTGAAGAGTGAATTTCTTGGGAGAACCGACCAGGCAGAGGCAAATCAATTGATGTATAATAATTAACTCAGTTTAAGCAGACATCAATTTCAGAATGTATGTATGCATAATAGATAAAATAGAGCAGTTATATAGCAGTTAAAATATTCATTAAGGACATCACATGCAATCCATAGTAGTCATATGATAAATCAAGAGATTTAAACTCATGGTAATGGCAGTAAAAAGTAGAATTATATTCAACCATATACCAAAATTTCAAAATATATACTGCCACGAACAATAGTAGCTTAACGGTTTATCCCAACAAAAAAACTCATGTAAGGGCACCCATAAGTACGTACTAGTATCATCCCACATCGGGGCATATACAATCACCACAAAGAAACATCAATCTATTCAAGTTAGAAAACTATCACACATACCCAAGAGAGTGTAGAACACCCAAAAAGATACTAATGTTCATAGGCAGAATTAAGAATGATGTGTGTGTGACAGTATGCAAGAATCAACACTATGGAGCTGAGTGGGGTGGCGCCATGTCATCCTGTCGACAAGTCATCAAATCAACCAGCCGTTGCACACTCTGTTGTATTCCATGGACTAGTCGCTCCAGGACTGTCGGGCGTTCATGCACAGAGTGGATATCCCTCTGAATCGTTCCAATCTTGTCTAGCTTGTAGCGTTTGGCATGCCCAGGCATTAACGTTGATGGTGCTGGATCGGGTCCAGAGGGTTCATCTCCGGCCATCCCAGTTTCTTCTGAGCGAGGACACCACCACCTTCAGCTTCTCCTTCTTGAATGCCTTCTTCTACGTCCTCAACGTACTCGTGAAACTTCAGGTCCATTTTGTGAATATTCTTTATATTGAAGACTTGAAGTGGGAATACCGGATCAGTGGTAGATGGAAAACCAATGGTGTTGCACATCTTGCTTATAATGCAGAATAGAATAGCAGGGAATATATAAACATTATGTGATAAGTTCATTGCAAACAAAAATATAACCAGGAAGCATATTAAATGATATGAGCAGAAAAGATATCATCACGATTCCATCAAAATTACTACCCCAAGCTTAGGTAGAATAATCCATCATCCAAAAAGAACAATAAACCCCCAAGGGCATAATCATCCAAAAATGAAAAGTATTATGATTCAACAACAACACTAGAAAAAGATCATCTAGAAGGTTCACCCTCATATGGAGGGATATGAGTATGGCGAGACAGAAGCAGCTCAGTAATGTGCTCCCCAGTATGTTGAAGAGCGTCAAGACGCAATTCAATCCCAGAGAGCCAATTTTTGCACTACCGAAGATGAGCTTCTAAATTGGATTGTCCATCATGAAGAAGACGGATCAGATCATTCTGACGAAGCAGGCGACTAGTGCTTATTGAAATTGGACTTGGTGCAGGCACAAGAGTGTGACAAGAGTCCCAAGCAGTGGACATAGGAGTGTTTTGAGCTTCTGCGCCACTCCTTCATTCATGATTCTTCTCAAGTGTAGGTGCAGATACATTCAGTTGAATTAGAGTCTCCTTGGTAAAGCACACAACAGGATATATCATATCATGTGTAGGTGTAGATACATTTAGTTGAATTAGAGTCTCCTTGGTAAAGCACACAGCAGGATATGTTGTATCATGTTTAGGTGCAGATACATTCAGTTGAATTAGAGTCTCCTTGGTAAAGCACACAGCAGGATATATTGTATCATGTGTAGGTGGCAAACTAAGGAATTTTGAGAGTTTGCAGATAACACTTGGGAAGGGAAGGCTAGTACAATGAACACCCTTGACTACTAGGATCAACTATTTCAAGATAAGAGTGGGTAGGCATACCTCAATCCCCTGAAAGATGTCATACAGGATATTCAGAACAAATGGAGAGATAAAATCTCCCGAAACTTAACATGGGTATGCATTGGTACTCAAAATGTTGTGCAATACTTTCGTGGTTGAATCCAGATGTGATGAATGGAGACAGTTTCGTTTGTTTCGGGGAATTGTTGCACCATCACATAGTAATCAAGTTAATTAACCCCAAACACCCAGATGATTCAAAGGACGATCAGTTGGGGAAATGTGTGTGGCTCTGAGGTGTAGTAATTTACTCAGCACCAAAGGAGTGATCTCCTTGGTTTTGTTCATAAAGTTGATGTTGATTGATGGAGGATCATCCTGAGTGACGTGACAGGAGTTTAAGAATTGATGAATGAGGTCATATTGGACCTCTCCTCCAAAGTATAACAAATTATCCCACCCAATTGATCCTAAGTAGATATCGATCCCATATGGTTTGATGAGAGGGGATCTAATCCATCTATCAAGGATAGTTTTGTTGTCCGGTTGTTTCCCCTTAAAGGATTTTCCACGGTTCTTGTTGAAAAACCTTTTGAACCATTTAGCCATAAGAACCACTTCTTCATCATCATCGTCATTTTCAGTTTCTTCTTCCTCCATTATGGTTTTAGAACCTTTAAGAACATTGTGTTTTGACTTTGTGGGTGGTTTGAAATGTAACTCAAATGTTTGTAAAAAGCCCACAATGTCTTCAACCTTCATTTCGTCAATGTTTCTAAATTCTTCTATTATGGTGACTTTGGAGTTAAATCATTCTGGTAGAGATCATAAGATTTTCCTACAATTTTAGGTACCGGAATTTTCTCCCCTAGTCCCCCCATGGAATTACATATGATATTTAGCTTTGTGAAGAATTCCATGAATGTCTCATGTTCTTCCGTCCTTATAATTTCAAACTGGGATGTCAATAGATGTAGCTTTGATATTTTTACTGTGTTGGTTCCTTCATGGCTTGTTTGCAATAAATCCCACGCTTCCTTTAAAGATCCACACATGCAGATTTGATTGAACACATCTTGTGAAACTCCACAGTAAATGGCATTCATGGCTTTAGCTTCATATGATTTCATTTCTTTATCATATTGAGTCCATTTCTCTTTTGGTTTTGGTTTGGAAATAGTTGTATTGGTTTCTAGTACCACTTGTTCAGTTGGTGGTACATATCCATTTTCAACTATTTTTCAAAGTTCATGATCCAAAGCTAGTAGAAAATAAGACATCCTGGACTTCCAATAAGGATAATTTGAACCATAAAAAAGAGGAGGTCGGGAGACAACTGGTCCGTCTCCTTTCATCATTGTTCCAACTTCTTGTTAAGATCTCCCTCTAGGTTGTTAAACCCTTCAAGAGGAACCTCGCTTTGATACCAATTGAAATTGCAGTTTAGACCGCTGTAGTAAAAGTATGGAATAGTCTAAGAGTCCTAGAGGGGGGTGAATAGGACTTTTCACTGATTATGCCTATAAAAAAAATCTAATTGCCTAACTTAAACAATCCTTCAGTTTACAACAAGGCAATATAACTCTAAAGGCTTCCAAGCCAATAGAGGTTCCAATCACATAGGCTACTTAAGATATGTAAATTAAGCGAATAGCTTATAGCATAGTGAACATGTGTGTGTGGAAAATATTACCTATCAAACTTAGGCATTCATTTAGTAATGTATATATAATTAAGCATTTAAATCATACACATAATTTAAACAAATGCGCAAATGACAATTCCAAACACAAACATGTATAGTGGTTCGACTACTTGCCTACTCCACACCTGACAACCGCACTCTCTCCTAGAGTGTGTCGGATTTCACTATAAATGATTTTAAATTAGGTTCACCATTAA
This sequence comes from Magnolia officinalis, assembly GCA_021015155.1. NCBI lineage: Eukaryota > Viridiplantae > Streptophyta > Magnoliopsida > Magnoliales > Magnoliaceae > Magnolia > Magnolia officinalis. Next base: position 22,487 of record JAJHSJ010002000.1, on the reverse strand, counting down.
CCTTTACATCCCTACACAGATGACTCACAATTTATGCTCTACACTCGAGTAAAGGTCCTACACTAAGAACCTACGTTTAGGCCCCACGGCCAAGGTCCCACACAAGGCACCTATGTTTAGGCCCACCGGCCAAGGTCTCACACAAGGCACCTACGTTTAGGCCCACTGGCCAAGGTCCCATAAAAGGGACCTAGGTTTAACTTATGGACTCTTAACAATGACACTTACTTGTCGGATTGAGTCGTCTTTTATAACTTGGGTTGGGTTGCTTGATCTTCACTCTTCCGTGCTTGAATTAGCTACTCGATGCTCCCCCGAATGTTATGTTGTAGTTTACTTGTTGTTTCAACTTCACAATCAAGAACCTTGCATATGATATTCCTATAAAGGTTACTAAGTGAAAAAACCGAGTTAAACGTCCTAGAAGGGGGGTGAATAGGACTATGCCAAATTAAAAATAAATGCAGAATATAAAGATAGATAGCACAATCAAATAATAAAGAAGCACAAGTAAATAACAACCTCAAATGCACTAGTCTTGAGAGGTTGATACAAACTTAGTTCTAAGGACAACCTAACACCAATAACTAAAGGCTTATGGCAGGACAACCTTACTAGAACGTTTGTAAGTATCAAAAACCCAAACCAATAAAGAGGCAAAGAAAATAAACTAAGTTATTACAACATTCACCACAAGTGCATAAAATAAATTACAACATTCACCACAAATGCTTAAAGTAAATTACAACATTCACACACATAAGCTCATTCAATCATCCACCACAACTCTAGGAATTATAGTGGTTCGTTTGTGTGTACACCAACTGTTAGAAAACAGCCACACAACTACTCCACTCCCAATATCCACACCCACGGGATATTGGATTTCACCATGAAAAAGGTTTTCCAAGGTTCATCTTAAAACCTTCACAATTGTTTCTTTAGATGGGCTTACACAATTACAAAAACCCCACACTTTGAGATTGTCGGGATCACCTCAGAGAAAACCAAAAGTGAGATTTTCCTGGCACAACCTCACAAACCACAAAAGATATACAAAATGTAAATGGTACTTATCAAGAAATTCTCCTTCTGAAGAAGCCCGGTAGAACCAATTCGATGTAGATGAAGATGTTCAATGTCTAGTTTCGTAGATGAAAAAGTTCTAGTTCTAAATGATTTTTAATTAAATCAACCTGGGCTAGCTTGATTTGATTTTGATCTCAAGAAAGGGTAAAACATAGATCCCTTCTTAATATAAAATTGGAATGAAGATCACAAAATCAAATTACAAAGATAATAAAAAGAATTTAAAATGAGCACAATATAGCTTAATAAATTCACAAACTTATCTCTCAGAGTGGTGTCTTGATTTAGCTTAGAATGAATAAAAAAACTCTGAAATTTGTGCTTTATTTATAGGTGAAAATATTGTTCACTCGACTAGTCTAAGGGTCGATTCGACTGGTCGAAGGACCAACCACATTTCAAAATTTCTGGCGCGATAAGATAAGATCATTACTCGACTGGTCAAGTGGCTTGCTCAACTGGTCGAGTGGCCTGCTCGACTGGTCGAGTGGGACCAGAAAAACTTGATAGACTTTGAGTCGAGCACTGCATGACTGGTCGAGCACTGTTCACTCGACTGGTCGAGCAGTCTCCAGGACTGGTCGAGAGTCCAATAGAAAATTTTAAAAAATTGCAACAAACCTTGGACTAGTTGAGAAAACTCTTAGACTTGTCGAGCCAGTACTTGGACTAGTCGAACAAGGACTAAGACTAATCGAGAAAATGACCTATAAACTTATGAAATGACCCACATAAAATATACAATGAATATGACTCAACCTATGGTCAATCTAGGGTCATCTATACCTTGTTTGTGAGTTGGAACAATTGAAACATCATTTGCTTTAGAACCTTAATTTCTTGTGATACGTGAAACTTGAGTTCGATCTCTTGAACTTGAGCTTGAGTTACGCTTGAGTTCTTGAGTCTTTAGCGTACAATATACTTCAAACTTGAACTTGAGTTCTTGAGCCTTAGTCTTGAATTTGAGCTTGAAACCATGAACTTCAACAATCTTCTTTTCAACTTGAAAATGTAGGTAAGTTCGACGAAGATGCAGACAACTTTAAAATGCATGAACTTGATCAAATGAACTCAAAGCATGATACAAATTATAAATGGTTTGGCACAACAAAATTCGACAACTCTTCGGGTGTTAGATTTACACTATAGCATTTACAATCTCCCCCTTTGTCAAATTTGTGACAAAACCAAATAAAGAATCATGCACAATAAAGAATCATGCACCAATAAAGAATCATGCACCATATGAGCAACAAATGATCAACAGTCTCGTTTCCCCCTCATTCCATTACTCCCCCTTAATCCAGGAGAGGTGATTTGCAGAACCTGTAAAAAAAATAATCCATACATCTCTACATTCCATATTCCACAATCACATAATCATCTCCACAATTTCTCCACCTTTTTGTCACAATATGACAAAGGAAAGACATACAAAGAAAAAAAAAATGTAAATGAAATAAGAGAGGAAAGAGCATCACCATGAAAATCATAATATCAACTTAAAACAAAATATCATGTCCACATAATAAGAAGTAAAAGTATAAGACCAAGAATTATCCAAACACACGAAGAGTAGAAAGAGTTAATACATGTCCAAAATAAAATAAAAAGCTAGTCAGATCCAGATGATGGAGCGGGAATAAATGGATCTATCTGATGTAGTCCCTTGTTAATGCGCCTAAGGTATTTGCGCATGTATTTGAATTGATTTTCCTGGGACACATGTAGACCTTCTACCTTTTCCTCAAGGGATCTCAAACGCTCATCAAAATCAGATGGTTGAAAATCTAGATCAGCCGTAGAATCTGATTCTATCTCATCAAACAAGTCATCCATATTAGCATCATCAGGAGGCAAAGCATCTTCCTCTCCAGTTTCTTCAATAACTCCTCCAGCACCCCCATCAACTTGGCCAGGAGCCAACCTCAGATTCATCTTATTAATGTTTGAATTTTTGAAGGAAAGATGGGATATGGGAGCTTCTCCAACAGGCATAACCACAAGACTATGGGCAGCTAAGGCAATCATAAGATATGCAAAAGAAATATCACTATGACCAGGATGGAGACAAAACTGATTGATAATGTAATAAATAAGAGATGGAAAACATACATGAACACCAGTAACAACTGAATGAAGGATGCGCACCATGAAAGGCGTTAACTCAGTTTTGTTACCAGAACGAGGATATACATTTAAAATGAATATATGGTGAAGAACTCTGTATTTGGGTAACATATATTTGGAACTGAGCGCATTCCTGAAATTTCTTTCCTCATTCATGTTGCATAACACTCTAGTTAGCATTTGTTTTTCTGATTCAGACAGTTTTGCAACTAACATTGTAACGTCCCAGATTTTTTCCAACTTGGCGTTAGACATCCTTAGGCAATGGGTCGATCATAATACCTTATTGACTCCTCAGAACTCAATCCCAAAGTCTCAAATCCCCATTTCAACCTATTTCCTTCAAAAACCTCATCTTTTGCCACCTTATTCTTCAAATTTTTCTATGTACTTTCATATTAGATACTAGTCCTAAAGTTTAAATGATGAACAACAATACTTAAACTAAAATTTACTATAAATAGTAAATATATAAATAAAATAGGCTTTTGGACATTAAAATTATAGAATCACACAAAATAAATAGGTTATTTGGATATATCAGCTTCTCCTACCCCAAAATCATATATTGTACATCGAATAACTCATTCCGGTTTGTAAAATATACCTATTTCAAATACCGGGTAGCAGAATCACCATCAGACACTCCAGCACCAAATTTTGGTGGACCCTCACCGTAATTTTTTGTACTTTTTGATCGACTTCAAAAAGTCATATATCCTTCAATATAACTCCTATTTAGGTTATTCAAAATCCATATTGAAGCTTGATAAGTCTAGTTTCATATAAAAATAATTGAAAAATAAAATAAAATTTTTAATATAGTTAAATCTAGGTTGATCTAACAACTATCCAAAAATTATTAGTTCGGACATCTGCCACTTCTAGAATTTTTAGAATTTTTCTAGAACATGAAATCTACTAAAATTTGGTGGAGATAAAATAGACTTGATGATGAACTACTAAAAAAATAATTAAAATAATATACTAACTAAAAGTTTCAAAAAAAGGACATAGAACTACCCTAGGACCTTATTCTGTCATAATTAGGGTGGAATTTAGTTAAGTACTAAACTAAATAATTTGTGGATTTAACTTGAACCACTATTTATACAAATGGCAAGACCCGAAATCATCAGAATCACTAACTCAACACTACGTTAAAACCTAGGAAAAATCCCAAAAGCCTGTTGCTCTCGGGAGCACATTGAAACTCCGTATTGGACCTAGACCGCGCGTCGAAAGTTCGATGACCGCAAAACTATAGGCTTATGACCGTCTTATTGGGCTTAACAACCATCACAAGAATCAAGCCCAAATAGTATCCAGAAATGCACAACTTGAGCCATAAGCAAAGTGTGTGAGAAACGCAAATACCTTTGAAAAATGAAAAGAAACTTAAGAGAATTGGACCATTCGTTCACGGGTGAAATTGAAGACTTCAGACTGTTAAATTTTGACCAAACTTCACCCATGGATCAGGGAAATTTCCCTACTCTTATTCGTATACTTGTGGCCTTGATCGAGTGACAATGACCGTTGATCTGATACGGGTCCTTCACGGTCGATCCGCTAATCCGATTGCACCGAAATCGTAACCTGGCTTAGATCCATGGTCAGGGAACTTACCCTGCCCGTAGGTGAGTAATGGACCTCTAGACAAGACCCGTTTACCCAAAACAGCCGCCCTTTAGATACAAACCAGGTATACCATGGCCCTAGGGCCATTTGCATCAGTTCTGGGCCTATATAATGCCCTTAAACCACCCCATTTCTATTCCATATAATTTTCTCCAAAACCTAGGAGAGAGAAGAAAGAAAAGAGGCGAAAAGAATGAGAAGAGAAGGGAGAGTCTGGGAGATCGTTGTAGGAATCCTCCGACACGATTCTACGTGCTAGATCACCATTTTATTTCACTATCCAACCCTCTTCCGGCTATGATTTTGGTAAGAAATCCTAACCCTAATCTTGTTTTAGGAATCCAAATAGTGGAATCAACAAAATAGCTGACCTATTTCATCGTATAGGTGTCGTCGTTCTGTTTTCGAGAATGTTGTGTTAGAACTGAGTCCAAATTGGGTATTCTGATGAAAGGTACGTACAATAAACGTTTAGGTTATGGTTTTCAAGGCTTTCGATGTTGGATAATGATTTATGTTTGACTTGATTGCTGCTATATGATCTTAGTTACGACATTTTCCATATGTTACACATGTATGAACTATATTGAACAAATATGCATTCCATGTGTTTGTTGAAATGTTTGAATGAACTTGGAATTATGATTTGTGCTTGTTATGATTTCTAATCTAAGATCCATGTTTGTTATATGCGTTATATCCTATGCTGTGTAGTAAATTGCTATAGTTCATGTTATAACTAATTTAGTCTATGTATTTGGTAATGTGTAGGCTAAGTGTTTGATAAAATGTTTGAATGAGAAATTGCTTGATGAATAGTATTTAATAAGGGTGTTGAGATAGGATTCTCAATTACCTTATCTATATGTATAATTTCCTTCATGTAACCTTAATTTCAACTATGCAATTTATGGATGAATTACAATGTTCAGTAACATGTACAATATGTTTGATAAAATGCTCAAATGAGTGTTGTACTTGGATTGTTTATTAAATGCTTACATGATTATCACATGTATCCACATACTGCATTTGAGTATGATTGGGACTACAAGGTAGTCTAGGCAATCGGTAACGATTCCTGATTGAGTGGCTGAACTAGTCTCGCCACATTGGATACGTTCGATGAATCCGAGTCATACGATGATTGTCGATAGTGGTTAGGCCACGTGGAGTGCTTATGCACTCCATGTTAATTAATTCAGCATGCGCTCGTACCAATCGAACTTGTCAAATAACCCGATTGGCCTATTGTGTGTTTACCATGTATGGACACTACTGCTTGAATCTAAGGTACCACTTTCCAATGTAAAGCTCGTTCAACCAGGATACCACGATCCTCTAAGACTCATGAGATGGGCATGGTGGTATGAGACACCGTGGTTAAGCTGTCGGCCTACACTGGGGTGATGAGCTTCCCCATAGTGACCAGTGAACAACCCAAACTCGTGAACCGAATACGATGGTATGAGACACTGTATTCAAGCTGTTAGCCTACAACGGCGCAGCCTGGCTGCGGTCCCAGTGTGGGTTGGGGTGAACCGTCTGATCCGGACCCCCTTCGAAAATAGCGTTCTAGTTGGTAGGGCGTTGGTGGAGCGACCTCGAGTATAATCAATTGAACTTGCCTATCCACTGCTTTCATTAGGGGAGATGCCCTACAACTTGCCTATCGTATGTGATTAACTAGGATTGACGACCCTAGATGGATCCCCGTTGGGTTAATAATATAAAGAGAGGTACCTTAGCTTCCTGAATCTGCTGTGCGAATAAGCCTAATTAAGAACTTGCCTAACACGTCGATCATGCACCGCATTGCATGTGCTTTGGCGCGGAAGCACGCGTTTAGGGAGTTTGCCATGTGTGACAGTGAGATGAAGTCGCTGAGGGAGTACAGGAGAGGGCATGCATCATTTCCGTATATCATCCCTACGTTAATAAGAGTAGCTAAGATTGTTTGATGTATTGCTTTATCATTACTGCTTGACTGAATTGATAACATGTTAACCTTTGCTTTATAGTTCCACTAAATTATCTACTCATTCTCACCTAGGATGGTTTAACACCCTGGTTCTCGTGACCCGAGGATGATCGCTCGAGTACGGGAATCCGAGGGTTACGTCATGAATTAAAACCACTATTAAACTATTTATCAACACATGTCATATCATCGAAGAACAACTCCTATATAGACTAATCAGACGAGTTCAACATATGAAAACCAAAGTATGAAGTAAAGTAAGATCCCTTAGCAAGGGATTTTTAATTACAATTCTCAAAGGCAAGCAAATATAACATCTATCATCTGAGAAAAATAGTAAATCTTAATGGAACTCCTGCGGCTCGATGACATCGTCGTACGGGCCCTCCTTGCCGCACTCCTCTTCGGCTGCACTAAGGGTGTTGTCATAGAAACCATTTCCCTCCATACCTGTATCTATTTGGTGCAACCACACGTCTGGTGAGTGAAAAATCAGTGGGAATTTCCCTCAAAGATTCAACCATAACACATTATTCCAAAATAGATTAACAATTCTAATTCACAGAGCAGTACCAATACATATGCATTTGCATGAATGTATGAATGCATGTTTAAGTCACAGATTTGGGTATGCAATCCAGCTATCAGAATAAAAGACCACCCGCGGTAGGTAATCTACCTGAAAAAGGCAATGAAGGAGAGTGCGCCCAAGGATGACCTCCTGGAAAAATAACCGGGGTATGCCCGAGGAGGTATAAAATCCTGGAAAAGCCTCATGTAAAATAAGAGCGCCCAAAGTGACTCAAATGCACAACTCTGGTCATTCAACTGATCTAACAGTAAATCGAGTAGAATGTGGCTCACATTAAGCACTCGAAAAAGCTCACATGTCATGCGTTGATGTTATACACCATGACACTACATACATTAAATAGGAATGACTTTTGACCCTCAAATACGAGATAACCAACCATGAGTTCAATATAGACTTCCATAATTTCTTTACCTTCCAAGGAGAGTTCACTAAGTGTCATGTAGATGTTTAGGTGAGGACACATCATTTGAATTATTTAAGAGTCCTTCTATATCCCTTGAGGACCCTACCCACACACATACTTTATACTACTCACAATGTATAATGAAATAAGAATTTGTAAGACTCAAGTCGTTTCATTAGAGTCATGCTCCTGATGTAAAGATGATGAGAGGAATTTCTGTCTTATGGCCAATCAATAATAATTATGAAGGATGGAATTCCAATCATCTCTTTGTACACCACATATAAACAAATTCTCATTTTCTATATTATAAGAACTATTCGCATGATGGTACTTACAAAAATTGGAGATTAAAGAATAAAGAGTATCATGAAGGAAAAGTCTCACTACACAGTTTACATATATTCTAGTATCATGTCTAATGGAGATACACACATAGGTAAGTAATTATAAATGTGGCATGGGGCTTTCCAGACAACACAACATACACATAATCATATAGAAATATGGCATTAAGACAGTTTCTTCATGAAAGTCAAGATAACTAAGAATTAATAACTCTCTAAAATTCTCTACATTAGAAATGTAATCCACATGAAGAATAGTGAATGGAAGAGGCAATGAGGGATGCTCCTCACCTAGTTTAGAAGTCTCTCTTGTCGTGAGGTGTGGGCGCAAAGATCTTGATTTGAACAGATTGCAGGTAGGGTTGTCTCCTAAGGTAAGATAGTTGTTGACTTGTACCTGAGCAAATCGTTGTAAACTCTAGTGAGTCGGGACTGGGTTGACTCAGTTAGAATTTTCAATCAGCAATGAGTTGATTAGTCCCAAGGGTTCCACTAACTACTAGGCAAGATTGAAAACCCACTGAAACCCAAGCCTCCCTAATCTTTAACCGGTGATTGAAGATAGTAAGACATTGTCATAAAACTGGTCGGATCAGTCCACCACTGAGTACAGAGTTGACTCACTGTATAACTATTGAGTTTACTCATGCATCGATTGTACGTAGAAGTACTGATTACTGACTGGGTTTGATAGGTATACCTGAGCAGAGATTTCCTTCTATCGTTGAAGAGATTTCAGCCCAAATAAGCTCTCAATGATGACCATCTGGAGTTTTAACTCTGGTTTTGAAGATGGTCACTGAGTCAGCACTATATCAGGACATTTGGAGAGGGGTTTTGCAGGGAATAGATGAATGTCATACCTGTTCTTGGGAATGGTTCTCATGACTCGTAGAGGGAGGATAGGGCTAATCCGGTTCGTCTGATGGCAGCTGAACTGGCTCGATTCTAAGACCGGGCAGGCTATAGATCGAAGGAGTTTCTCCTACTGACTTCTGTACACACCCAGAATGGTCGGTTCAGACCTGCTCGGCCCACTGTCTGGTGTGGCTAGGTCGAGTTACAACAGAGCCTGCAACTCAAACCAGAGCCAATCCACCCTCTTTCCCCATTACCCTCGTTCCTCACTCCCTCACCCTATTACAATCAGCACTCAGCTGTGAATGGCCCAAACCGAGTCGAGTTGCTACCGTGCCTGCAACTTGCTTCAACAATGCTTACATTCTTTCTCCCTTACTGCTTTCCTTCTTTCCTTCTATTCATCCCTCTCAAGTCTTGGGATTCGCCCTAAGAATCCGGACAGATATAGTTGTTTCCACTTCCGGGTCTTTCTTCTGCTAATCACGGGGATTAGTAAGTTATTAGCTCAAACGGTTGGGAAATGCATTATCAAGGTCCCACACAATCGCTGATCGTATGCACGTGCCCAGACAACATCTTCTGATAGGTTTTATGAGAGATGGGCCACGTGATAGACGTCACAGATGGGTGAATGGGCCATACACACAGATGGTGGGTTTCTCAGTCGATTTGGGAAGATGAAGTGCCAAAAATTTCAAATCTGTAATGGGTGGTTTATCTATGGATCAAGGCCGTTTGGACGGTCCTGATACAACTTAAATTCGATGTGGGGTCCATTTCACGGTGAAGGGTGGCCGTTGATTAGCACACTTGTTAGGCTGGGGTCAGTTTCTAGACGAGGCTGCGACTCGCCGATTTCTCAGGTCTCTTACGAGATACATCAGGCGGCCCTACACTCAACGTCCTAGATAAGCTCTAAGGGAGCTTCTAGATGAAAATGGACGGATGAGATGGTTGTTACTATAAGTGGAAGGATTCCTTCCGCCATCCATCGTGTAGGTGAGCATTTCTGGAAAGGGGTAGGTCTGACTCGGCCTTCCGCCGCGGATGTGACCTCCATCCGTTCGTATCCAACGGTTGGATTGGTCGGAGGCATGGCGTACATGGACACTTCATCCTCATTAGCGTCATTCTCGTCTGTTGTTTGCTAGTTTGTTAATAGAGGAGGAGCGAATGGTTTTCAATGGGTAATTTCGACATGGACATGGTCAGTGGGACCCAATAAATCAGATGGACGGTGTGGATTCGGTTACTGTATTCGGAAAATGATCATTTACACCGTCAAATGGACGGTCCGCATTGAGCCAGCAACAGGCGGGAGAGTTTCTTTTGAATTTGTTGCTTTTGTGAATTTTATCGGGTCAATGAAAGTATGATCGGGTATTTAGGTGTTGTGCACGGCGTGAGCACACTATCTGTGTTCACGCATCTATAAAAAATGGGCTCCACGATTTGATCTAGAGCAATCAGCACCAACCATTGGCCTTGGAAGGTTATTATTTACCCATGGATGTTGTTACTTGGAATTTCCTGATTTCCTTGTGGTGAGATTTAAGTCGTTCGGTTCTCAAATAGGGTTTATAACTCGTTTTAAGCTTGCTTCCACTCTTGTAGAAGTTTGTACTAGGAGTTTTAGTGTTGATTATCTTAGTTAGACAGTTAGCTCTTGTTTAGTTGTGTTAGTTAGTATCATGGGGTGGTTTAAAGTCAGTTAGTGGTTATTAGTTGAAATGTTAGTTTCAAGTGGGGGATGGTTCGTCCTATTTGAATTGAAAATTTATGTAAAGAAGGAATTTATTTTAGGGTCGTTACAATCTCCCCCCTAAAAAGAATTTTGTCCTCGAAATTGTACCTGAGTGATGTCGTCGAAAAGGTGTGGGTATTTTTCTCGCATCTCAGCTTGGCGCTCCCACATTGCTTCCTCAACTCTACGACAAGACCAAAGAACTTTGACTAATGGAATGGTTTTAGTATGCATAATCTGTTCCTTGTGATCCAATATGCGAATAGGGACCTCGATGTAGCTAGCGTCATCATTCAACTCGATCTCCTCCCAGCTGATGATATGAGATGCATCCAGTTCATATTTCTTCAGCATAGATATGTGAAAGACATTATGAACATTGGCAAATTTTGGTGGAAGAGCTGGGCGATAGGCAACAGCTCCCACCCTGTCCATGATTTCGAAGAGCCCAATGAATCGGGGAGAGAGCTTTCCTTTCTTCCCGAATCGCATGACTCCTCTCATAGGCGAGATTTTTAAAAACACATGATCTCCAACTAAAAATTCCAGATCTCACCTGCGATTGTCTACACAACTTTTCTGTTGGCTCTGAGCCATACGCAAGCGTCTTCGGATGATGTCAATCTTCTCTATAGTCTCTTGGACAATCTCTAGTCCCAGTAGACTCCTCTCTCCGACTTCAGCCCAACAATGCGGCGCCCGACAAGGTCATCCGCATAGAGCTTCACACAAAGCCATGCCAATGCTGGTTTGAAAAATGTTGTTATAAGCGAACTCTGTGAGATGGATATGGTTGTCCTAATTGCCCTTGAAGTCCAACACACAGGCTCTTAACATGTCCTCTAGCACCTGATTCACCCTTCCGGTCTGCCCGTCTGTCTGGTGGTGAAATGCTGTGCTAAATTTCACTTTGTACCCAACTCTTATTGCAATCTTTTCCAGAAAGTGGAAGTGAACCTGGTGTCGTGATCCGACATAATTTCCTGCGGAATACCGAATGCACGTACAATGTCCCGAATGTACAGCTTAGCTAAGTCGTTGTAACATCTCGAATTTTTGCCAACCTGGGATTAGATGTCCTTGGGTAATGGGTCGATCCTAACACCTTATTAACTTGTCAGAACTCAATCCCAAAGTCTAAAACCGCTTTTGAACCCATTTCCTTCAACAATCCCACCCTTCACCACCTTGTTCTTTCAATTTTTTTAAAGTACTTTCACCCTAGACACTATCTTAAACTAGCTAAGTATTATAACTTGGATCACTTTATATACAAACTACAAAGGCCCAGGTACCACCTCAGACAGAAATTACTCAGGAATAAATCCTTTAGAAATTAGGCGAGAATTAGCCAGTGTTAACCTAGAGTACCTGTGAAATTAGCACCAATCACTTTAAATATGATCTGCAAGACCCAAAACTTGTAGAATCATTGACGCTAGGTTACCCTAAAATTTAGGATCAATCTCATTACCCAGTTGCTCTCGGGAGCACATTGAAACTCCGTATCAGATCTGGACCGCACGTCGGAAGTCTGATTAACACGAAGTTAAGGAATTAGGACCGCCTTGCTGGGCTTGACAACCATCTTGGAAATCAAATCCAGATAGTGTCCCAGTGTAATTCGCTTGAGGCCGGAGTGAAGAGTGTGAGAAATGTGAAATTAATTCAAAATAAAATAGAAATTTATGAAATCTGGTACCTCTCGCTTGCGGATCAGTATTAAGCAACCAGACCATCAGAATCAGACCAAATTACACCCTCGGATCAGGGATATTTCCCCAAACATATCCATGTACTCGGAATCTCCGATTGAGATCCACTGACCGTTGAACTGAAACTAGTTCGCCAATTGCGATCTGGAATCTCGACTGAAACGAAAACTTAACTAAACGTAGATCTAGTGTTAGTGAGCTTAAGTCCGACCTTTGGCTCAAGGGGGCCCGCCAGAAGTACTCCGTTGAGCTGAAACAGGTCCACTTTGGATATAACCTAAGTATACCTTGACCTGAAGTCTATTTCGGTGAAGTTTTAGGCTATATAAGGACCTTTAAACCCTCTCTCATTCAGCCATACAAATTTGAAAAAAAAACCCTAGGAAAAGAGAGAGAAAAGAGAGAGAAAGTGTGGGAGATGTGAGAGATTCTTCCTGCCTTGCTTCCCTGCTGCTATACGTGCTTAACCATTTCCTTCTCATCGCTTTTCCGGCGATTCCGGTGTCATTTCTAGGTAAGAAACCCTAACCCTAACCTGTTTTGGGTTTTTGATAGTTGTAGGTTATGAAATAGCTGACCTATTTCAATCTATAGGTTACCAAACTGCCGAATACGAAAGCTTAGCAAACCTATCGGATGCGTTACGATTCTACGACAAAAGGTGCGGACTTTAGGTGTATAGGTTATGGTTTTCAATGCTTTCAATATCAGATAATGATAGATTCATGATCTGCATGCAATTGCACATGTACAAAGTGCTGTCTGTTTTCCGTTTCGATTAAAGATGAAGAATATGGAATTTTACATCTTCTAGGTATTTGTAGAAAGTACCGTATATGTATAAATTTTGGAAATGTATTTGCCATGATTGTTTACTATACGAATATATTATATATGGATAAAATACTTATTTGGCGAAAGGGTTCGCCCGAATACATGTTTTTGTTAATATACACTATGTATGTTAAAGGAGTGTATTCCAAGTGTTTGTGAAAATGACTGAATGAGTATAGAATTCTCATTCGTGCTTGCCATGACTAATTGTCATGGATATATGATTGTTGTATTGGCGATACCCCTTTGACAAAAGAATTTGCCCTAAATCACGCCACGACCAATATACACTATATATGCTAAAATGTGTAGCCCGAGTGTTTGTGGAAATGACTGAATGAACATGGAACCTGGATTCCTACTTGCCATGACTATCCGTCATGGGTGCACGCATGTTATAATTGGGGCAACTCCCTAGTGAAAGGATTTGGCCTTATACCTATGTGATTAACATGCGTCATGTATGTTGATGTATGTAGTTTAAAGTGTTTATTGAAATGACTAAATAAATATGGATTTATGATTTATGCCAGCCAAATGTATTGAATGTAAGAACATGATTGATGTGTATGCGACAACTCCTTGCTATAAGGATTTGTCCTATTCTATGTTGAAATCAACATACGTCATGTATGTTGGAGTGGTGTAGTTTAAGTGTTTGCTAAAATGCCTGTGTGAGAAATTGTGTGATGAACTAAGTTTAATAGGGTGTTGAAATAGGATTCTCAACTACCTTAGAGATGTATATGATTTCCTCTATGTTGTTTGTTTAGTTTAACCGCTTACTTATGAAATATGTGTTTGTATTTCCTGTTTATATTGTGCTTTATAACATGCTTGAATTACTTTGTATATTCTGCTTTACTCTATATCATTTAGAATAAGGATTGATTGTGTTTGGGGCTATGATTATAGTCCAGGCAATAAGTAATGGGATTGAATTCGTGGCTGAGATTCATTTGCCACGTGAGATGTGCTCGACGAACCCGAGTCGTACTTCGGTTGGCGATGGTGGTTGGCCACACGAAGTGCTTATGCACTTCATATCATTCAACTTGTTGTGCGCTCAAGCTAGTCGAGCTCGTCAAGTAACCCGATATGTCTAATGTATGTTTACCATGTTTGGACGCTACTACTTGAACCTAGGGTACTAAACTTACCAGTGAAATCCCGTTAACCATGGTACCTCGATCCGCTAAGACTCATGAGCCGGGCATGGTGGTATGGGACACCGTGGTCGAGCTGTCAGCCTACACTGGGGTCACGTGCCTCCCCGTAGTGACCAGTGAGCAACCAGACTTGTGAGCCGATTATGGTGGTATGGGACACTATATTCGTGTTATCGGCCTACATTGATAAGGTGATGGGGGAGTGGTGCAACGATTGCGAGCAACAGCCCTGACAGCCCTTTGTAGTGACCTCGAGCATACTCTGAATTTGAGGTGAGGCGACGAGTTTTGCCGCAGTGTATAGAGTATGAACTAGGCCTGTATCAATTTAGTGATGAACCGTTAAAAAGGTGATAGGGGAGTGGTGTAACGAATGCGTGTAATAGCCCTGGTAGCCTTTGCAGCGACCTAGAAACACACCATCGTATGAGATTAACTAGGACTGACGACCCTAGAATGGATCATGTTTGGGATTGATACAAGGGAGGTACCTTAGTTTCCCAATCCTGCTGTTTGAAAGGACTAATAACTACTCGGTAATCATGCTCATCATCGCACTGCATGTGCCTGGTAGATGTGGAGCACTAAGGGATGAACGCATGTTGTGAACGTAAGATGGTGTCGCATGAGTGTGGTTTGGCAAGGGCATTCATCATGTTATTCATACTTGCATTAATAAGAGTAGTTAGGAGTGTTTGATTGTACTGCTTTTTCATTACTGCTTGACTGAATTGATAACATGTTAACCTATGCTTTACTGTTCCACTAAGTTGATCACTCACTCCCACGTTACGGGACGGTGTTGTACACACCAACCAGATTTGTTGAGTTTCAGGTGATGGCAATGCTTATGAAGCAGAGCCGGACTACTACTATGATGTTGAGGAGGAGTTCTCCTACATGTAGCTCTCTGACAGGTCTATGGAGACTTGGTATTGCATTGACAGGGCTAGGTGTTTGGCATAGAAGACACTTCCACAACTTCGTATAATTTGAAATTGTACTCATAATGAATTAACCTGGTAACATTATCACACTCTGGAGACTCACCACAATTTTTATATTTTATTTATCAGCACAGTCTTCCGCTTGCTAATTCACTTGTCTCTGGAGTATGATATGCTGTTTTGGCTTAATCTCACTCATGTTCACTACACTAATACCGGCAACATTCAATCATCATTCATTTTGTTGCATAAGTGATGCGTTGGAACTTGGTAATTGAGTTTACGCTCGACCCCCGATTTTCAGGGCGTTACAGTCGTCAACTGAATTATTTACATGTATAGGGAGGAACCGAGCTGACTTGGTAAGTCTGTCAACAATTACCCAGATGGAGCCATGGTTACCACGTGTCTTTGGAAGTCCCGAGATGAAATCCATGCTGATACGGTCCCAATTCCATTCGGCAAGGGGCAGCGGTTGCAAAAGACTTGGCGGCTTATGGTGCTCCGCCTTCACTTGCTGGCAGGTGTGACATTTTGAAACATACTCCGCAATATCCCGCTTCATATTCTCCCACCAGTATTGACGCCTGACGTCCCGATACATCTTTGTACTCCCAGGATGAACGCTTAGACGGGACTTGTGCGCTTCGCTCAATATTGCTTGTTTTAATTCTGCCACTGCCGGAACACAGATACGACCGCGATATCTCAAGCCGCCGTTGGAATTGACATACCAGTCCGGCATTCCTTCATTCTCGCACCTCAGTCTCAACTTCTTTAGCGTCTCGTCCTGGTCTTGAGATTTGATGATACGACGGATCAAGGCTGGTTTTATAACCAACGAAGCTACTAGGATACTTGGTCCCTTGAAAGAGAATTGCTCATTAAAGGCTTGGGTGAAATCCATATCTCATCTTCTCTTATCGTGAGACCAACCATAACCTCGTGATTCCTCTTCCGACTAAAGGCATTAGCTACCAGGTTCGCTTTGCCAGGATGATAGGATACTTCAAATTTGAAGTCTTTCAGCGTTTCCATCCACCGGTGTTGCCGCATGTTTAGATCTTTCTGAGTGAAGATATACTTCAAACTCTTGTGATCATAGAATATTTCGAACTCCTCATATAAATAGTGTCTCCAAATCTTCAGGTTGAACACAATTGCTGTGAGTTCCGGGTTGTGGGTTGGATAATTTTCTTCATGCTTCTTCAGCTGCCAGGAAGCATAAGCAATCACCTTCTCGTTCTGTATGAGTACGCATCCTAGCCCTGTCTGCGATGCGTCACTATAGACGACGTACTTGGCCCTTCTTCTGGAAGTGTGAGCACGGGCGCAGTGGTGAGTCACTTCTTAAGTTCCTGGAAGGATGTCTCTACCTCAGCGCTCCAACTGAATTTTGCATTCTTCTTAGTCAACTGAGTTAGGGGTTGAGCAATACGAGAAAATTCCTTTATGAATCGTTGATAATATCCAGCCATCCCTAAAAAACTCCTGACTTCAGTGACCGTATCAAGTTGTTCCCACTTCATTACCGCCTCGACCTTGGTTGGATCAACCGTGATACCTTCCTTCTTCACAACGTGACCTAGAAATTTTACTTCTCTCCAGAAGTCACATTTTGATAACTTCGCATACAAGTGTCTTTCTTGGAGGGTCCTCAGAACGGTCCTTAAATGCTCCTCGTGCTCTACACGACTCTTGGAATAAACCAAAATGTCGTCGATGAAGACTATAACAAATAGGTCTAGGTATGGCATAAAGACCCGATTCATCAAGTCCATGAATACCGCAGGCGAGTTAGTGAGCCCAAATGGCATAACTAAGAATTCGTAGTGTCCATATGTAACGCCCTGAAAATCGGGGGTCGAGTATAACTCAACTCTTGAGTTCCAACGCATCACTTATGCAACATCAATAATGTTGATTAAATGTTGTCTGTGTTAGAATGATAAACATGAGTGAGATTATACCAAAAATAGTAATTCATACTCCAGATCATTTGTATAAAGGCAAGCGGAAGACTGAACTACATATACATGTATGTAAAGAAACCAAAATCATTCTTTTGTTCTCCAGAGTATGAATCTATCTGAGTTACCATATAGATATATTTGTTGCGAACAAAATGTCGAAAATAGTTTAAGAGTAATCCCTGCAAATCCTGTCAGTACGACAGCCTAGTCGAAGCCGCCATAGTACTGCATATACGAGAACTCCTCCTGATCCTCGTCATAATCGGGCTCCACCTCCTGTGTCGTCGGCGCGTCTAAACCTGTGACAGAGTCTGGTTGGTGTGCGCAACACCGTCCCGTAACGTGGGAGTGAGTAGCTAACTCAGTGGAACAGTAGAGCATAGGTTAACATGTTATCAATACAGTCAAGCAGTAATGATAAAGCAGTAAAATCAAACACCCCTAGCTACTCTTATTAATGCAAGTATGGATGCAAGTATGATGGATGCCCTCACCGACATACTCCCTCATGCGACACCATCTCACGCTCGCGGCATGCTTTCATCCCATAGTGCTCCACATCTTCCAGGCACATGCAATGCATGATGAGCATGATTACCGAGTTTTTAATTAGTCCATTTCAAACAGCAGGATTGGAAAACTAAGGTACCTCCCTTGTATCATTCCCAAACATGATCCATTCTAGGGTCATCAATCCTAGTTAATATTAGACGATGATGTATTTTCTAGGTCACTGCAGAGGCTGCCACGGCTGTTACGCACAAAGGTTACACCGCTCCCCCATCACCCCTTAAACGATTCATCACAATACAGAAACAGGCCTAGTTCATACTCTATACACCACGGCGAACCCTAAGGCACACTGCGATTTCAGAGTATGCTCGCGGTCACTACAAAGGGCTGCCAAGGCTGTTACGCACAAAGGTTGCACCGCTCCCCCATCACCTTATCAATGTAGGCCGACAGCGCAAATATAGTGTCCCATACCACCATAATCGGCTCACGAGTTTAATTGCTCACTGGTCACTACGGGGAGGCACGTGGCCCCAGCGTAGGGCGACAGCTCAACCACAGTGTCCCATACCACCATGCCCGGCTCATGAGTTTTAGCGGATCGAGGTACCATGGTTAACAGGACTCTCACTGGTAAGTTTGGTACCCTAGGTTCAAGCATTAACGACCAAACATGGTGAACATATATAAGACACACGGTTTACTTGACGTGCTCGGCTGGCTCGAGCGCACAACAAGTTGAGCAATATGAAGCGCAGAAGCACTTCGTGTGGCCAACCACTATCGCCAACCGAAGTACGACACGGGTTCGCCAAACACATCATGTGTGGCGAGATGAATCTCAACCACGATTTCAAGTCTGGTACCGGATGTCTGGACTACGGACATAGTCCCAAGCCCAATCAATTTTCAACCATAGCATGTGAAGTAAAGCATGATAAACAAAGTAATCCAAACACACTAGCAATCATGTCATAAAGCATATTATAAAGCATGTTATGAAACAAGTTACAAAGTATATTAAAAAAGCATGTTATGGAGAGCAATACTAATGGGGATATAAATACATATGTTTCATAGGTGAGTGGTTAGAGTAAACAACCACATGGAGGGTATCATACGTGACTCTAAGGTAGTTGAGAACTCCATCTCAGCACCTACCTAAGGTGCAATCACTTAAGCACTTACACCCACAAGCAATTTCACAAATACTTAGAGTGCACAATTCAACATACATGACGTATGTTAGCGGAATGTGTATTAGGGCTGTCCCTTTACCAAACTAGTATTTTATACGTATATATCATATTCACACAACAAATAATCATGACAATTACATCTCCAAAATTTATACGTATGCGGTATTTTCTAGAATACGCAATTTCAACATACATAGTGTAATAAGTAAACATGTATTACGGCGATTCCTTTCTCCAATCAGGTATTTTATCCATATACTATATAATCATACAACAATTAATCATGGCAAACACATTTCCAAAATGTGTACGTATACGGTATTTCTACGTATACCTAGAGTATGTAAAATTCCATATTTTGCAACTTTAATCGAAACAGGAAACGGAAAGCACTTTGTACATGTGCAATTACATGCAAATCATGAATCTATCATTATCTGACATTGAAAGCGTTGAAAACCGTAACCTATACACCTAAAGTCCTCACCTTGCACCTTGGAATCAAAATAAATTAGCAAGGTTCGAAGGGCTTCCGTATTCGGCAGTTTTATCGCCTAAAGAGTGAAACCGGTTAGCTATTTCATATCCTATAACTTCCACTCACCCAAACAGATCTAGGGTTAGGGTTTCTCACCTTAAAACGGAGTCGGTATCGCCGGAAAAGTGTCTGGAAAGAGGCGGTGCAGTCCGTGTGATGATCGAAAGTAGTAGGAGGAAGACACTCCCACAAACCTCAAGCTTTCTCTCCTTTTTCTCTCTCTCTCCTTAGGGTTTTATCCCAAATTCGTATGGCTGTGAGAGGGGCTGTTCTAACGCCCTTATATAGCCTAAAAACTCTCCGGAATAGACTCATGTTCAAGGTACACTTATGTTATAAGCATTTCGGCGTTATTCCAGCTCAAAAGAGGGTTTCTGGCGGCCCTCCTTGAGCCAAACGTCAGACTTAAGCTCACAACTCATGGATCTATGTGGGATTATGTTTTCGTCTCCGTCGGATTCCCAGATCACACGTGGCAGACCATTTTCAGTTCAACGGTCAGTGGGCCACGATCCGAAATTCCAAGTACATGTAAATGTTCCTGAAATTTTTCCTGATCCGAGGGTGTAATTTGGTCTGATTCTGACGGTCTGGTTGCTTAATACTGATCCGCAAGTGAGTGGTGCCAAATCACTATTCAAGATATTTATTTTGTAAAGAAAACAATGGTTTTCACACTCCCTCGCTTCGGACTCAAGCGAATGGCCGTGGGACATCGCCTGGACTTGATTTCCGAGATGGTTGTCAAGCCCAGTGAGGCGGTCCTAGTTCCTTAACTTCGTATTAATTGGACTTCCGATGTGCGGTCTAGACCTGATACAGAGTTTCAATTCATTCCCGAGAGCAGTCGGGTAATGAGTTTGATCCTAAACTTTAGGGTAACCTAGAGTCAATGATTTTGCAAGTTTTAGGTCTTGCAGATCGTATTTAAAGCGAATCCAATGGATTTCATGGTTAATCGAGTTTAGCACTTAGTTAACTTTGTTAAATTTCTAAAGGATTTAATCTTAAGCGATTTCTAGTCGAGGTGGTACTCGACCCATAGTACGGAAATTTATGGGTCGTTACACCATATCTGGTGTGGAATGTTGTCTTGGGGATGTCTTCTTCTTTGACCCTTAACTGATGATATCCCGACCTGAGATCGATTTTTGAGAAATAATGGGACCCTTGAGCTGATCGAATAAGTCGTTGATAAGAGGTAGAGGGTACTTATTCTTCACTGTAGTCTGATTCAATCTCCTGTAGTCGATACAAAGGCACTGCGATCCATCTTTCTTTTTCAAAAATAGCACTGGTGCGCCCCATGGAGATACACTAGGGTGGATGAATCCCTGCCCCAATTAATCATAGATCTGCACTCATAATTCTTCCATCTCACATGGCGGCATTCTATATTGAGCCATGGATATCGGGGTGGTGCTGGGTAGGAGTTCAATCGTGAAATCTACTCCCTCCTTGGTGGTAACTTTGGTATGTCTTAGAACACTTCTGGGAATTCATTAACCACCGATATCTAATCAATGGTGATCTCTGCTGATTCGATCGTTTCCAGAGCCTGTAGACCTTCATAGGTCTCATATTGACACCTTCCTTGTATAGTGAAGGGTGACTGCCCAGGTAATGTTACTATAACCGTCCGAGCATGGCAGTCCAGTATCGCATAAGCCTGGGTAAGCTAGTCCATACCAACAATGATATCGAACTGTTTCAATTTCAACACAACTAAGTTCATACGAGTCTCATGGCCTTCCAATACAACTAGGCATGCGAGACAAAACCTTGCAGTTTCTATAAATCCTCCCATTGGAGATGCTATGACCAAGGGTCGTTCAAGGTGGTTCAATTCTAAGTTCAGTTCTTTAACTACGGATGAACTAAAAAGAGATATGGTAAAACCCGAATCAAACAGAACAAATATTGGAACATTCTGAATGTAAGCCGTACCTTGGGCAACTCATGGAGTGTCCCCCCCTCGTTCTTCAGCGGACATAGAAAATACCCGAGCCATGGGGGCTCTGTTCTGTAGCGGGGCTGCTGGTCTCTAAAATGGAGGTCGGTTACTGATAGGTAGCCTAGCCACAGGCTGCGGTGAATGGGGTTGAATCGTTAGTGGCCCAAGCTTGTTGCCCTCATCACGTGCCCTCCTGAAGCAAAACTTTACAGTATGCCCAGGCTTCCCACAATAATTGCACGGCATACCTAGATACTCAGAAGTCCTGCCTCGCTTATCAACCACAATGAGGTTAAGAGGTGGAGGAGCGGGTCTGACTTGGCTACTCGAATCTCTGAACAGGGTTCGAGCTTTCATCATCTGGTCTACGTCCTTCTCCACCCTGATGGCCTTGTCCACCACTTGTGTATATCGAGAAAAGTCGAAGCAACACAATTTCGTCCTGATCCCCGGCCATAATCCATCTCTGAATTTCCTCAATCTGACCCTCTCTTCACTAACAATAGTCGGCACGTACCGGGAGAGTTCAGCAAAGCGGGCCTCATATTGCACAACCGTCATATTCCCCTACTCAAGTTTGAAAAACTATGACACCTTCTCATCACGGAATGACTCTGGGAAATATTTCTCATTGAACTTGGTTTGGAACCTTTCCCAAGTCCACAGATAATCTATTGTAGCAAACCTATGCATAGAATCCCACCATTCATCGGCTTCCCCTTCAAGCGCGAAAGTGGCGAGGGTTATCTTCTGTGTATCTGAACACCTCAAAGCTCCATAAGTTTCAGCATGCATTTCAGCCAATGCTCAGATACTATGGGGTCGGTCGTCCCAGCAAAAGTTGGAGGTCG
>JAJHSJ010001358.1:0-67272 GCA_021015155.1 Magnolia officinalis | reverse complement strand
ATTGCAGATTCTCAACCTCAACCGCCCCCCATGCATTCTCAGTTGCCTCCTAATGCATGCCCATCTGCACTGGGGGCACGTTACTGCAACACCAGCAAGCACAACAGATGACACCACACAGTCACTCATGGCCGCCCGATCATCATGTTGTATGCACAGCAGCCACTGTCTGCACTGCATCAGCAAGCTCTTCATAGCCAGTTGGGCATGAGCTCTGGAGCAAGCAATGGACTCCACTGCTGCACAGCGAGACTGGTTTGGGAGGCAATAGCAGCATGCTCGCAACCAGGGGCTTCCCCAATTTCGGTCACAGCACTGGGGAGGGCTTGCAGGCTGCAAACCGAGGAATGGCAGGTGCAGGCAAGCAGGATGCGGTAGGTGTGGGGTCCACGGCTGGGAATGCAGGAGGCCAGAGTAGAGATGGGACTGAACCTTTCTACTTGAAAGGCTCTGAAGGAGAGGCAAACTGAGGGGTGGTGGCGGCCGTTGCCAGCGACTGATGCAGATGGGGAAACCTCTGAGGTTGTTAACATAACTTGTAGGATTTTTTTTTTTTAGAGCTAAAGACGATTCCGTTGCCTATTTGAGCTTGTTTGTTTCTTCAACCTATCTGATGAATGAAAAAAAAAAGGTGGGTCACAACGTTTGCATTTGAGTAGTTTTTTATTCCTCTACTGATAATGTTTGCATTTGATTATCTTAATATTGGGGCATGTTGTTTGCTTGCAGTTGATCACAATGTATCATTAACATGAGAGATGCATCAGAGTAGACTTCCTTTTCTCTATCCAGGTCCGTGTACACTGGAGTAGACTTCTACAAGAAGTTGTGTGGAGTATCCATTATTCAAAGGTGAGCTTTTATGCAAGTATTGAATTTGGATTTTTGGCATTAAAAACTAAGCGAGTATTTTGAGATAAATATGATATTTTGTTTCAAATAGGAATGCAGTCACTTGATATCAATATTCAGCCCCTTGACTTTATAATGACATATTGAAATATGAATATATGTGACTATTTCATAGAGCTTTATTCTTTTAAAATGTTTGTACTATTCAGCCCCTTGACTTGATATCAATATTCAGCCCCTTGACTTGATATCAATAAAAAATTTCGTTGCATATATGTTGTCTTCATTCTGTGCCAAGACTTCTTTTTTTTTTTCTGTCACTTGATATGTTGTCTTCATTCTGTCACTGATATCAATAAAAAGACTTGAGAAACTGATAGTGAACAGGGAGTTACTCTACTGCATCAACCATAGGACATTATGAACAGAGCTAGCTAGTCTCAATGACAATGACTTGGACATGCTCGGCCCATGATCATCTAAGTACAACCCTCAGCCCCACGACTGACAGAACTAGAAAGAACTAAAACTATATTACAAATTACAACTTCAACCCCACTGCTGAAAGGAAGAAACCCTATATACAGAAGCAACCAAAGCCACAGGGGAACCTAATAGCTAGGGAGCCCAATCCCTGAACAAAATAAGGACTTTCGAGAGCACCTTGGTTGAAGAAGAGCTCTGATTCCTGAAACAATGATTGTTCTTTCAAACCTTTGGCTTTGTTTCTAGTCCTGAACCATGATATCCAAACATAGTTATCTTTCAGAAAACTGACCTTTCTTTCCTGGTGGGTGGAACTTAGGATGCAGGAACAAATATAAGTCTTCTTGAAGTTCTTGTAATTTTCGTAAAGAAACAAATTCTTCTCATTTAGCTAATGAAGAGGCAGATTATGAAATACAACGATTGATGGGAGAATTCACATAGTTTAACTTTGCTACATGAGAAAATGTTTCTTGATAGTCCACTTGATACTATTGGGTGAATTATTTGCCACTAGACTAGCTATGTATCTTGCAAACAGGCATCATGCAGCCAGAGTTATTGTAGCAGTACATTCTTTATGCCTTTTCTTTCTCCCTAATTTCTTCTTTTGCTGGCATCCTGTACAGATCAATATGGGAAGGAGTTTTCTCCTAACAGATACTCTTGGATTCATCCAAAAGCTACCAACTACACTTGTAAGCTCTTCTAGAACTTCAAAATCTGCCAATTATACAGGTTAGAAGTCGTGTTTTACTATCTCAATCAAGCATGTTAGAAGTCGTGTTCAACATGGATTGCCTATGCAACATGTCCATCTTTTTTCTACATGTGTTTTACTAATCTCAAACCACTTGGAACGGGCCATCATTCCCTGGAAAGAAGCCAATGGGATTTTAATTGTTCTGTGAGCATGAGATGCATTCTGTGCTGAATTCAGTGAAAGCAGAAACTTGTAAAAGATATAAATGGATTTTAATTTCCATGAACTGCTGCTTTCCATTTTTTATTAGATCTTTTGTTCATATATCAGTATTTTTTTTTTTCCCAGCTGATTGTAAATAGGTGGGACAAAGCAGAAACTTGTAAAAGATATAAATGGATTTTATTTTTTTTAATTAGATCTTTTGTTCATATATCTCCTTGAACTATACTAAGTCCTATATTTACGTATTGATATTCAGAGACGATTGCATCTCCATCGTCAATGGTACCTCAAATCTAATTCTTATACCGGCGGTTTTGGCCGCTGGTAATGGCCTGTTTTTCTTGTAGTGTTCCCATCATGGATTCCATCCAATCAATGCTATAAAAGATGAATTGTATAGTTCAAAGGTCTAGAGTTCACCTAGAATACTACAACTGGCAAACCAACAGCTACAAAAAGAGAGACTTGGATTTTGAAGGTTAGAATCTTGTGGTCACCTTAAGGGTTGTTATGATAGACCATGAGTAGTGGGGCTATCCTAATGGCCATCCATATGAATGATTTAACTGTGAACATGTCATGTTGTACTAGGGTCTACCAAATAGCCTTATTGTAGGGTAGGGATCATGTGAGATTTTCCCTCCTATCAAGGGAATTAATATTTACACCCCATCTTGTTTCACCAATCAGTAAAAACATGAGAGTTATGGTATTGTTTACCACTACCATCTGTGGTTCGGGTTCAGGTTCGGGATCGGTTTAGGTTTAGGTTAGGGTTTGGGCTGAAAGTATGAGTGCTGGAGCCGATGCTTTCGGAATCCGAACTCATTCTTTTGAAAAATAGAAAAATGGGAATATTAGTAAATATGGATTTTCTTGTTAAGAAGAAAATAGAAGATGGATAGAAAAAACATAAAAGAGATTTATGCATAATCAAATCTGAAATCATATTTAAGAAATTACAGAAATTCTGCCGCATATACAGGTTAGTACTTGGCTTGTCATTATTGCCGCACATATACTAGTTTTTATTTATTCAATCAATCAATCATGTTCTTCTTTCTTGCGGCGAATTTGAGTGTGCAGTACTCTATCCCGGACTATGTTCACGTTGTGCCATTTATGGTTTTACTTGTACATTCCTGTATTGATTACTCAAGCATGACAGTTATGCGCATTCTTTCAGGTGGATTTGCATGTAGAAGGATTGGAGCTGCATATTTCAGATTTAAGCATCTGGTACGTCTCTTGTCAAGAATGCACATAATTGGAGTGGCCTGGCCATTTGGACAGGCCGTATTTATGTATTTGCTCAAAATTGATGGAGCATACCCGGATGTGCGTCGGAGCTATCCGGATGAGCGGGGGTCCCTGGAAGGTGGGAACCGCTGTTATGACCATGATGAAGCTGTCCATTTCCTATGGACGACATTGGAGGGGTCTGGCCATTTGGGCAGACCATGTTTATGTATTTGCTCGAAATTAATGAAGCAGACCAGGATGTGCGTCGGAGCTATCCGGATAAGCGGGGGTCCCTGGAAGGTGGGAACCGCTGTTATGACCATGATAAAGTTGTCCATTTCCTATGGACGGCATTGGAAGGGCCTGGCCATTTGGACAGGCCGTGTTTATATTTGTTTTTTGCAGGGACCACACCCTTAACCTAAACCCGAAACATTCTCAAATCCCAAAACCTATAACCTATAACCTAAACACTAAAACCAAAACCTATAACCTAACCCGAACCCATTCAAATCCCAAAACCTATAACCTATACCTAAACCTTATCCTAAACCAAAACCAAACCTTACCTAAACCAAAACCTATAACCTATAACCTAAACTCGAATCCCTAAACCTTAACCTATAACCTAACCTAAACCTATACTTAGAACCTAAAAACTATTCCCAAATCCCAAAACTTATAACATAAACCTAACCTTTCCCTAAACTTATAACCTAAACTCAATTCCCTAAAGCTAAACCTACACCTAATCCTAATCTGAACTCTCTAACCTAAACCTAAACCTAAACTTGAAAACCAAAACTTAAACCCAATCCCGAACATGAACCCGATTTTCTAAACCTAAACGATAACCCATTCTCAAATTCAAAAACCTATAACCTAAACCAAAACCAAAACCATAACTTATAACCTAAACCCGAACCCATTCTAAAATCCCAAAACCTATAACCTAAACAAAAACCAAAACCAAAACCTATAACCTAAACTCGAACCCATTCTCAAATCTAAAAACCTATAACCTATACCTAAACCTTATGCATAAACCAAAACCAAACCATAACCTAAACCTAAACCTTAACATAAACCAAAACCAAAACTATAACCTAAACCAAAACCAAAACCTATAACCGAAACCTAAACCTAAACCTAAACCTAAAAACCAAAACCTATAACCTATAACCTAAACCATAACCAAAACCAAAACCTATAACGTATAACCAAAACCAAAACCATAACCTATAACCTAAACCCCAACCCATTCTCAAATATCAAAACCTATAACCTAAACCTAAACCAAAACCTATAACCTAAACCCGAACTCATTCTCAAATCCCAAAACCTATAACCTAAACATAACCTTATCCTAAACCTAAACCAAAACCTACAACCTAAACCAAACCCCTTCTCAAATCCCAAAACCTATAACCAAACCAAAACCATAACCTAAACCCCGAACCCATTCTCAAATCCCAAAACCCTATAACCTAAACCCCCGAAACCAATCTCAATTCCCAAAACCTATAACCTAAACCAAAACCAAAACATATAACCTAAACCCGAACCCATTCTCAAATCCAAAAACCTATAACCTTAACCTAAACTTATAAACTGTAACCTAAACCAAAACCTGTAACCTAAACTAAAACCAAAACCTATAACCTTAACCCGAACCCATTCTCAAATCACAAACCTATAACCTAAACCTAAACTAAATCTTAACCTAACCTATAACCTACAACCTAAACCAAAACCAAAACCTATAACTTAAACCCGAACCCATTCTCAAATCCCAAAACCTATAACCTTAACCGAAACCTATAACCTAAACCTAAATCTTAACCTAAACCTATAACCTACAACCTAAACAAAACCAAAACCTATAACCTAAACCCGAACCCATTCTCAAATCCCAAAACCTATAACCTTAACCGAAACCTATAACCTAAACCTAACCTTTCCCTAAACCTATAACCTAAAGTTAATTCCCTAAAGCTAAACCTACACCTAATCCTAATCTCAACTCTCAACCTCCCTAACCTAAACCAAACCTAAACTTGAAACACAAACTTAAACCCATCCCGAACATGAACCGATTTCCTAAACCTAAACCATAACCCATTCTCAAATCCAAAACCTATAACCTAAACCTAAACTTTAACCAAAACCGATAACCTAAACTCAAATCCCTAAACCTTAACCTATAACCTAACCTAAACCTATACTTAATAACCTAAAACTAATCCCAAATCTCAAAACCTATAACCTAAACCTAACCTTTCCCTAAACCTATAACCTAAAGTCAATTCCCTAAAGCTAAAACCTACACCTAATCCTAATCTCAACTCCCTAACCTAAACCTAAACTAACAAACTTGAAAAACCCAAACTTAAACCCGATCCCGAACACGAACCCGAACCCGTTTTCCTCCTCACTTAAACCTTAACCTATTCTCATTCTTTAAACCTTAACCTACAACCTAACCTAAACCTAACTACCTAACCTAAACCTAAACTTGAAAACCCAAACTTAAACCCGATCCCGAACCCCCCGAACCCGAAACCGTTTCCTAACCTAAACCTTAACCTACAAACTAACCTAAACCTAACTACCTAACCTAAACCTAACCTAAATTTGAAAACCCAAACTTAAACCCGATCCCGAACCCGAACCCGAACCCGAACCCGGTTTCCTCAACCTCAACCTAAACCATAACCTATTCTTAATTCACTAAACCTTACCTACAACCTAACCTAAACCTAACTCCCTAACCTAAACATAAACCTAAACTTGAAAACCAAAACTTAAAAACCTGATGCCGAACCCGAACCCAATTTTCTTCTCACTTAAACCTTAACCTATTCTCAATTCCCTAAAGCTTAACCTACAACCTAACCTAAACCAACTACTCCTCTACCTAACCTAAACTAAACCTAAACTTGAAAACCCAAACTTAAACCCGGTCCCGAACCCGAACCCAGTTTCCTCAACCTAAACCTTAACCTATTCTCAATTCCCTAAATCTTAACCTACAACTGAACCTAAACCTAACTCCCTAACCTAAACCTAAACCTAAACTTGAAAACCCAAACTTAAACCCGATCTCGAACCCGAACCCGGTTTCCATCCAAACCTAAACCTTAACCTATTCTCAATTCACTAAACCTTAACCTAAACCTAACGTAAACCTAACCTAACTACCTAACCTAAACCTAAACCTAAACTTGAAACCCAAACTTAAATCCAATCCCAAACGCGAACCCCGATTCCTAAACCTAAACCTTAACCTATTCTCAAATCCTAAACCTAAACCTACACCTAATCCTAAATCTCAACTCCCTAACCTAAACCTAAACCTAAACTTGAAAACCCAAACTTAAACCCGATGCCGAACCCGAACCCAATTTCCTCAACCTAAACCTTAACCTATTCTCAATTCCCTAAACCTTAACCTACAACTTAACCTAAACCTAAAACCTAAACTTGAAAACCCAAACTTAAACCCGATCCCGAACCCGAACCAGTTTCCTAAACTTAAACCTTAACCTACAAACTAACCAAAACCTAACTACCTAACCTAAACCTAAACCTAAACCTAAACTTGAAAACCCAAACTTAAACCCGAACCCGGTTTCCTAAACCTAAACCTTAACCTATTTTCAATTCCCTAAACCTTAACCTACAACCTAACCTAAACCTAACTCCCTAACCTAAACCTAAACCTAAACTTGAAAACCCAAACTTAAACCCGGTCCCGAACCCGAACCCAGTTTCCTCAACCTAAACCTTAACCTATTCTCAATTCCCTAAATCTTAACCTACAACCGAACCTAACCTAACTCCCTAACCTAAACCTAAACCTAAACTTGAAAACCCAAACTTAAACCCGATCTCGAACCCGAACCCGGTTTCCAAAACCTAAACCTTAACCTATTCTCAATTCACTAAACCTTAACCTACACCTAACGTAAACCTAACTACCTAACCTAAACCTAAACCTAAACTTGAAAACCCAAACTTAAATCCAATCCCGAACGCGAACCCGATTTCCTAAACCTAAACCTTAACCTATTCTCAAATCCCTAAACCTAAACCTACACCTAATCCTAAATCTCAACTCCCTAACCTAAACCTAAACCTAAACTTGAAAACCCAAACTTAAACCCGATGCCGAACCTGAACCCAATTTCCTCAACCTAAACCTTAACCTATTCTCAATTCCCTAAACCTTAACCTACAACTTAACCTAAACCTAAACCTAAACTTGAAAACCCAAACTTAAACCCGATCCCGAACCCGAAACCGGTTTCCTAAACTTAAACCTTAACCTACAAACTAACCAAAACCTAACTACCTAACCTAAACCTAAACCTAAACCTAAACTTGAAAACCCAAACTTAAACCCGAGCCCGTTTCCTAAACCTAAACCTAACCTATTTTCAATTCCCTAAACCTTAACCTACAACCTAACATAAACCGAACTCCCTAACCTAAACCTAAACCTAAACTTGAAAAACCAAAATTAAACCCGATCCCGAACCCGAACCCAGTTTCCTAAACCTAAACCTTCACCTATCTCAATTCCCAAAACCTTAACCTACAACCTAACCTAAACCTAACTACCTAACCTAAACCTAAACCTAAACTTGAAAACCCAAACTTAAACCCGATGCCGAACCCGAACCCACTTTTCCCAACTTAAACCTTAACCTATTCTCAATTCCCTAAACCTTAACCTACAACATAACCTAAACCTAACTCCCTAACCGAAACCTAAACGTAAACTTGAATACCCAAACTTAAACCTGGTCCTGAACCCAAACCCAGTTTCCTCAACCTAAACCTTAACCAATTCTCAATTCCCTAAACCTTTACCTACAACCGAACCTAAACCTAATTCCCTAACCTAAGCCTAAACTTAAACTTGAAAACTCAAAGTTAAACCCCATCCCGAACCCGAACCCGGTTTCCTAAACTTAAACCTTAACTTATTCTCTATTCCCTAAACCTTAACCTTCAACCTAACCTCAACCTAACTATCTAACCTAAACCTAAACTTAAACTTGAAAACCCCAAACTTAAATCCAATCCCGAACCCAAACCCGATTTCCTAAACCTAAACCCTCAACCTATTCTCAAATCCCTAAACCAAAACTTACACCTAATCCTAAATCTTAACTCCCTAACCTAAACCTAAACCTAAACTTGAAAACCCAAACTTAAACCCAATGCCGAACCCGAACCCAATTTCCTCAACCTAAACCTTAACCTATTCTCAATCCCTAAACCTTAACCTACAACCTAACCTAAACCTAAACCTAAACTTGAAAACCCAAACTAAAACCCGATCCCGAACCCGAAACCGGTTTCCTAAACCTAAACCTTAACCTACAAACTAACCTAAACCTAACTACCTAACCTAAACCTAAACCTAAACCTAAACTTGAAAACCCGATCCCAAACCCGAACCCGAACCCAGTTTCCTCAACCTAAACCTTAACCTATTCTCAATTCCCTAAACCTTAACCATAACCTAAACCTAACCTAACTCCCTAACCTAAACCTAACCTAAACTTGAAAACCCAAAAACTTAAACTAAACCCGAACCCGGTTTCCTAAACCTAAACCTTAACCTATTCTCAATTCCCTAAACCTTAACCTACAACCTAACATAAACCTAACCTAACTAACCCTAACCTAACCTAAACCTAAACTTGAAAACCCAAAATTAAACCCGATCCCGAACCCGAACCCGGTTTCCTAAACCTAAACCTTCACCTATTCTCAATTCCAAAAACCTTAACCTACAACCTAACCTAAACCTAACTACCTAAACCTAAACCTAAACCTAACCAACTTGAAACTTACCTAACTTAACACGATCCCGAACCCGAACTCGATTTCTTAAACCTAAACCTTAACCTATTCTCAAATCCCTTAACCTAAACCTACACCTAATCCTAAATCTCAACTCCCTAACCTAAACCTAAACCTAAACTTGAAAAACCAAACTTAAACCCGATGCCGAACCCGAACCAAATTTTCTCAACCTAAACCTTAACCTATTCTCAATTCCCTAGACCTTAACCTACAACCTAAACTAAACCTAACTCCTTAACCTAAACCTAAACCTAAACTTGAAAACCCAAACTTAAACCCAGTCCCGAACCCGAACACAGTTTCCTCACCTAAACCTTAACCTATTCTCAATTCCCTAAACCTTAACCTACAACAAACCGAACCTAAACCTAACTCCCTAACCTAAACCTAAACCTAAACTTGAAAGCCCAAACTTAAACCCGATCCCGAACCCGAACCCGGTTTTCCTAAACCTAAACCTTAACTTATTCTCAATTCCCTAAACCTTAACCTACAACCTAACCTAAACCTAACTACCTAACCTAAATCTAAACCTAAACTAGAAAATCCAAACTTAAACCCGATCCCGAACCCGAAACCGGTTTCCTAAACCTTAACCTTAACCTATTCTCAAATCCATAAACCTAAACCTACACCTAATCCTAAATCTCAACTCCTAAACTTAAACCCGATGCCGAACCTGAACCAAATTTCCTCATCCTAAACCTTAACCTATTCTCAATTCCCTAAACCTTAACCTACAACCTAACCTAAACCTAAACCTAAACTTGAAAACCCAAACTTAAACCCGATCCCGAACCCGAAACCGGTTTCCTAAACCTAAACCTTAACCTACAAACTAACCTAAACCTAACTACCTAACCTAAACCTAAAACTAACCTAAACTTGAAAACCCAAACTTAAACCCGAACCCAACCTGAACTGAACCCGGTTTCCTCAACCTAAACCTTAACCTATTTTCAATTCCCTAAACCTTAACCTATAACCTAACCTTAACCTAACTCCCTAACCTAAACATAAACCTAAACTTGAAAACCATAACTTAAACCCGATGTCGAACCCGAACCCAATTTCCTCAACCTAAACCTTAACCTATTCTCAATTCCCCAAAGCTTAACCTAAAACCTAACCTAAACTTAATTCCCTAACCTAAACCTAAACCTAAACTTGAAAATCCAAACTTAAACCCCGTCTCGAACCCGAACCCAGTTTCCTCAACCTAAACCTTAACCTATTCTCTCAATTCCCTAAACCTTAACCTACAACCTAACCTAAACCTAACTCCCTAACCTAAACCTAAACCTAAACTTGAAAACCCAAACTTAAACCCAATCCAACTCGAACCTGGTTTCCTAAACCTAAACCTTAACCTATTCTCAATTCCCTAAAGCTTAACCTACAACGTAACCTAAACCTAACTCCCTAACCTAAACCTAAACCTAAACTTGAAAACCCAAAATTAAACTCGATCTCGAACCCGAACCCGAACCCGGTTTCCTAAACCTAAACCTTAACCTATTCTCAATTCCCAAACCCTAACCTACTACCTAACCTAAACCTAAACCTAAACTTGAAAACCAAGCTTAAACCCGATCCCGAACCCGAACCACCCAACCGATATTATACACCTTAACCCATCTAACCTATCCAACCCAACCCTTAAACCTACACCTACCTATCTCAAATCCCTAACCTAAACCTCACCTAATCAGAACTACCCCTAACCTAACCTAAACCTAAACTTGAAAACCAACTTAAATCCGATCCCGAACCTAAAACCGGTTTCCTAAACCTAACCTTAACCTATAACCTAACCTAACCAAAGATTTGTATTTTCAGCATTATTGTAATTGTAAATTGTAATTGTAATTCATTGAATGAAGGATATTTATTCTTTCAATTCTTTATCTTTGAAATTTCAGGGTGAAGTCGAGCAAATTTCCCTAATGAAGCCAAAGATTTGTATTTTCAGCATTATTGTATTTGTAATTGTAATTGATTGAATGAAGGATTGTAATTGTAATTGATTGAATGAAGGATTGTAATTGTCTGAATGAAGGATTGTAATTGATTGTAATTAAATGAATAAATGATTGTAATTGATTGTAATGGAATGAATGAATGATTATACAGGTGGTAATTGAATGATTATAGGATGATTATACAGGTGGTAATTGAATGATTATACAGGATGATTATACAGGTGGTAATTGAATGATTATATAGGATGATTATACAGGTGGTAATTGAATGATTATACAGGTGATAATTGAATAAACAAATAATCCGTAGCGTTGTAACCTATAGCTACGGATTCAATCCGTAGCTGTTGTGATTAAATCCGTAGCTGTTGTAATCTACAGCTACGGATATCATTGCTACGGATTATATCCGAAGCGATTGCCAGATATAGCTACGGATTCAATCCGTAGCTGTTGTCATTAAATCCGTAGCTGTTGTAATCTACAGCTACGGATATAATTGCTACGGATTATATCCGTAGCTATTGCCAGATATCGCTACGGATTCAATCCATAGCTGTTGTGATTAAATCCGCAGCTGTTGTAATCTACAGCTACGGATATAATTGCTACGGATTATATCCGTAGCTATTGTCAGATATAGCTACGGATTTAATCCGTAGCTGTAGTGAATATATCCGTAGCTGTTGTAACCTATAACTACGGACATAATTGCTACGGATTCAATCCGTAGCTGTTTGTGACCTATAACTACGGATTAAATCCGTAGCTATAGGTTCCAGACCTATTGTTACTGCACCTACGACTACGGACGTGCTACGGACTAGAACCGTAGCCATAGGTCTAAGGCTACGGATTTTATCCGTAGCCTTTGTCCCTTTTTTTGGTAGTGAAAGTCTAAGAAAATGAAGTTTTCAATGTCCATACTTCATGTCCCAGGTATGATAAACCTTAGATTAACCTTAGGGTAGGTCACTTTGGCTACATAATTCATTTTGATTATAATACATGAATTTGGTCTATTTTAAGACTAGTCCTAGACCTTGTTCGACCAGTCCTAGCACTAGTTCGACCAGTTTAAGAAGTTCCAGGACTTAAGTGAATTCAAGGTTTCACTCTGAGATAAGTTTGTGTTTGCTTTTAAGCTATTTTATGCATAATTCCTTTCCCTTTTTGCTAGCTTATTTAATTTGATTTTGTTCCTGTATTCCAATCTCATTTGAAAAGAGGAATTGTTGTATTCCTTCTTCTTGGAATCAAAATCAAATATAGCTATGCCTAACTGGTTTAAATCTAAAATCAATTAGAACTTAGAACCATATTAAAGTGAGTAGTGGACATTGAACTTCTATATTCGAACATCTACTCCAATTGGTTCTACCGGGCAGCTACAGGAGAAATCCAGGTATTTTACAATTTTATAAATTCCATTCTATTTTGGTTTTTGTTTGGGATTCGTCAGAAAAATCTTAATTTGTGTGGTTATCTAATGAGAGCCAAAAAACTCA
The DNA here is from genome assembly GCA_021015155.1 of Magnolia officinalis. Taxonomy (NCBI): domain Eukaryota; kingdom Viridiplantae; phylum Streptophyta; class Magnoliopsida; order Magnoliales; family Magnoliaceae; genus Magnolia; species Magnolia officinalis. The sequence goes on along the minus strand of JAJHSJ010001358.1, from coordinate 54,394 downwards.
GAAGTGTGGGTTTTTAAATTGTGTAAGCCCAAGTTAAAAAGACACAATTGTAAAGGTTTTGGGTGAACCTGTGAAAACCTATTTGATAGTAAACGCTAATATCCCCTGTGTGAGGATATTAAGAGTGGAGTAGCATTCTGTATGGCTGTTGAAAGACAATTGGTGTACACACAGGCGAACCACTATAACTCTTTGTCTTGTGGATTGAATGCTTGCTTAATTTTCATATCATTTATCATTTAATTTTGTGGAAAGTATGTGTGGATGTGAATGTTGTAACAATTTACATTTCAAGCAAGTGTGGGGATTGTTGTAATAAGTTAGATCTCTATTTTTGCAATTTATTTCAATTCCTTGCTATTTAGTTATTTCTATTCAGATTGAGTTATTGATTCAAAAGACATTCTAGAAATAAGGTTGTCCTACCATAAGCCCTTGTTTATTATGGTGTAAGGTTGTCCTTAAAATTGAATTTGTATTAACCTCTCAATTCTTATTTATTAAGGTTGAATTGATTTCAGCATTGTGAATTGATTTATAATTGTAAGGCTATCTGTTTATCTTTATTCCGCTGATTTTACTTTAATTTGGCATAGTCCTATTCACCCCCCCCCCCCCTCCTAGGACATATAGCTTGGCCACTTCACTAAGGGTGCGCCTCTCAATCTCTGAAGGGGAGCAGGTTGATCTGGAAACTAAGGCCACATAGTTGGAGTTCAAGCTGGATGAAGTCGAGGCCTCTCTCACTGCAGTTTAGGTGTCTATAGTGTAGGGATATAAGGTCTTTAGGGATCGGGTCGAAGAGGAAGAATTATACTTCAACTATGGCTATGAATGATGTCAGGAGGATGTCAAACGAAGATATCCAGAGCTTGATCTGGTTGGCCTGGGCGGTGAATCTCTTGAAGACCCAGCCCCCACTGAAGCCAAGTAGGCCCCCTCTCAAGTCAATGAACCTCAACATCTCCTCCTTGTAAATATTTTGGTTATATGTTATAATGACTTTTCTTTATCAATGAAAAGATAACTTTTGACATGATCATTGAGTATGACGTTCTCAAGTAAATTCAGTAGCTTGGAAGAAATAGAGTGAGTAGGCCGAGCAATGTAGGATTAACAAGTCAATTTAGTAGAATGTGCATAGTAGAATTAATACACCGACCACTCAGTAGTGGATCAAGTAGTTAAAGAGAGGACTTTCTTCCATTGTACTAAGGGAGGTCCCCATAGTCGATTGCATAAAATTATGCCGGCCACTTAGTAGTGGATCAAGTAGTTGGTAGGAGTACTATCTTCCCTTATACTAGGGGAAACCCTCTTAGTCGATCACATAGCTCGGATAGTCGAAAATAATAAAAAAAATTCTCTTCCCCGGACGTGGGGAAGTTTTTTTTATTGTATAATTTGTAAAAATAGTAGACAGGAAACAATAGCATTGTCCCAAGCACCTTTTTTCCCTTTGAGAAGGGAGGTTGATCTTATTTAGTCGATCAGTTAGTTGATGCACTCTTGGTCGAAAGACTTCTTGATTCCTCAGTAGTAGTAGATCTTCAAATGCTTGACATTCCATGGGTGAGGCAAGTGTTGTCCCTCCATGTCCTCAAGTCAATATGCTCATGGCCGCTTTGTGCCCGTTATCATATAAGGTCCCTCCCAGCTCGATCCCAATGTCCCTAAGCCGACCTCCTTTAGGCTTCTCGAGTTTGGTCTTGAGGTAGTTTTTTTATAATTTGGTTGACCACCTCTACCTCTCTAGTGGCCTGGGGATGCCGAGGTGATAAGTAGGCATTGCACATGCCAAGGCTTTCGCACAGACCCCAGAATCACGCGTTGTCAAGTTGCTTGCCATTGTCCAAGATAATAGTATGCAGGATCTCATACTTGTAGATGATGTTTTTCCAGACAAAGTCGTTAATCTTCTTCTAAGTGATTTTATCTAACGGCTTGATCTTAGTCCATTTAGTGAAGTAATCGGCTACCACGACAACAAACTTGGTTTGACCTTGGTCCATTGGCAATGTTCATATGATGTCGATTCCCCATTGGGTGAATGGCCAAGGGCGGTCATATGAGTTAGCTGCTTGTGTGGCTGTCGAGGTATAGTGGCGAATCGCTAGCATTTTCACACTTCTTCACATACTGCTTGACATCATCTTGGATGGTTGGCCAAAAAGACCTCTGTTGAATTACTTTATGGGTGAGCGCTCTACAGCCCGAGTGATTACCGTAGATCTCTTCGTGGATCTCTCTTAAAACATACACGGCCTCATCGTGTTGGAGACACCTTAGGTACTGAAAGGAGAATCCTCTTTTATAAAGGACGTCGCCTACCATGGTGTACTGATCTACTCTGCTCCGAATTCTTCATGCATAGGGTAGCTTATTTGTTGAGGCATAAAATAAGCAAAGAAGTGAAGAAGAGAAAGATCAAGAAAATCAGTTTGAAGATAAAGAAATTAGGTTTAAAGACTACTTTGCGCGGGTTCGCGCAAAGTGAATAGATTGCGCTGGACCGCGCAAAGTAAATGGCTTGCGCGGGTTGATCAAGGAAGACAGATTGCCCGGGATTAATAGATTGCGCGAGACCGCGCAAAGCATGTAGTTTGCGCGTGTCCGCGCAAAGTGTTTTGCAGTGGTATAAAAAAGGTTGGATGTTATTTTGTCCCACATCGACCAAAACAGAGATTTACACCAGTAAAAATGTCTATAAATACCCCGTTCTTTCTCTCAAAAGGGGTTGGAAGATTTCAGAGTGTAAGAAAGACGAAGAAGAAGACAGAAGGTGCAAAGGAGCATTGGGCTCCTGTAGTTTGCGAGGACCCGTGCAAAGCATGTCGTTTGCACGGACCCGCGCAAATCGACTGCGGACAGTCTATAACAGTAATGGGCTGATATGCTGCTGGAATGGCTAGAGTCTTCAAATCTTCAAGTTCTTCTTGTTCAGGAGGAAGGGAAGAATCATCGACGAAAAGGCGTATTCCTCCTAAGTCTCAGGAGATGACCGAATAGCACTGAAATGCTTCCGAAATCTCTATTCTCTTAAAGACTGATTGGTCGACTTTCTATTCCTCCTAAGTCATAGGAGATGATTGAAATCATTACCGTTATGCTGTCGAAATTCATATTTAACTACGATAATTGTAACTTACAAGAAATTCTTTGTAAACTTTCTTAGAATCAAGGGATATCAGAGGATGTAAATGAATTCAGAATCAATAAAATGTGACGATTGTCTTTGTAACTGTTCCATTATTATGTTTGAATAAGATAATGCTCCCAAATCAAATACATTTGTTTCCTTGTCAAAACAAAATGGCGACTCTGCTGGGGAACTTTATCTTATTTAACACTAACATTAGGAAAGTTGCGAGACTCTCATTACTGTTTTTGGTGTCTGGTAGACGCCAAAATGGCGACTCTTAGTGGGAACATCCTCCCCTTCATCTCTAAAATAGTTTACTTAATCTTTCGCATACTAATTTCATGTATGTTTCGTTATTGAAGGTACCCAAATTCAATCACATAACATTGCTAATGGCTAACGTTGTGAGAAAAGTGAACTTCCGATTCACCGCTACTGGGTTTGTAATTGAATATGCGCCAAGCCAAACTCCTGAGCATACGAAAGCAAGCACTACAAGCAGGCGCAAAGTGACTCAAGTAACAGCGGGAGTCATTTCCGTCTCACCCCAACCACAAGAAAGTGATGAGAACTGGACTTTGGTCTTGTCCAAAAAGACAAAAGCAAAGACCTTAAAGAACCGCAGGGCGAAATTGCTTGTACCAAGAGCTGAGGGACCAATCACGCGTAGTATAGCAAGAAGAAAACCCGAGCTCACTCCTCCGGCGATTTATCCTGAACAAGCTGCTTCGCAGTTCTCGTTGCACGATTTTTCAGCTTTGGTCGCTCCAAAGACCAAATGGACAGAATCGCAGAAAGGCAAAGCACTGATGATAGGATCACCGATGCCAGTGTCACCTCAAACAAGCTCGCCCATAACTGCTCATCACCTCGATTGGTTAAAAGCACGGGAAGTACACAAGAGTCAACAAGACTCCAATTTCTCCCCTCTTTATAAGTCCTGTTACGTCAACATACTCTCGTTTTACTCAAAAAACAGCTTCGACAAACAGTCAAGAGGCCGCAGTATATATGGCAGAGACGGGTCAAGGAAATAGACCAACTACTGAAGAACGTGTTGATCAAATGGCAGAGGCACAAAGAGTGCTAATGGATGAATGCCGGAACCTCAGAGAAGCTCTGGCAACTCTGGCACATAATGTAGCCTAGATAGTGGCTCCACCCATGATGGGAGCAACAAATGGACAAGAGAACCAACCTGAAGGCTCCGGTCCCCAGGGGATAGGATCGCGAGAATCAGTTCAAGTGACAAGAGCTATAACACAGGATGATGTAAGACAAGTCGTCGAAGAAGCAGTCAGAATAGAAAGGGAGCGCGCGAATACCGGTCGTTTCAGATACCAAAACCAAACCCTACCCGAGAGAGGTAGAGGATGTTCTGTTTCCAGCCAATTTTAAGCATCCAGATTTCCAGAAATTTAATGGGGAAGGATCACCAGAAGAACACCTGATGCATTTCATCACCAGCATGGGGAATTTCTCCACGATACCTCAATATTGTTTATGCTTATTTGGATCATCATTGACAAGTAAAGCTTTCAGGTGGTATTCAAATTTAGCACCAGGATCTATACGCACATGGGAAGAATGCAAGATGCTTTCATGTCAAACTTCTTCTCGTCAGAGCGCGATGTTAGCATCACAGAATTGGCTTCAGTACGACAGCGAGAAGAGAACCAGTTGAAAAATTTATAGACAGATGGAAGACACTGGGGGCATCGTGTAGGCAGTTGCCGGAAGAAAAGGAACAAGTCAAAATGTGTCTGAATTCTATGGAGACAGGAATTGCGTTCGGACTCACCAGCGCTGATATCGGAACCTTTCACAATTTGGCTACCAAAGCCCATGCATTGGAATTAATGACTCGTAAGATGCCAGCATTTCATCATGAAACTGTCAGAAGAATACCTAGTAGGACAACCGTCAACACCATCGATCGGGATAAGAAAATCAAGATGCGAGGGGCTCAGAGACAAAAGGCTGGAAGGAAAAGAAAGCTGGAATCAATCAAGGGACAGATACGGCGGAAAAAAGCTCAGAATGCTCGATTCTCATGAAGGATTTGAGTTTGATAAAGAGGACGTGGTGCCCATGATGCAACATTGTTTATAAAAGCAGGTACCCTGGAATTACCAGAACCAAAAACGCCCTGAAGATGTGACGAGGACTCGAGAAAGAAACTTTTGCCGTTATCATCGCCTAGTGGGACACCGACGGAAAATTGTTACACACGTTAAAATGCATCATACAGCGAATGATAAATAGAGGTGATATAATAACCAGCGAAAGCAAAGAAAAGATACAAGGGCGACAGTAAATGTATTGTCAATTCAAGAAAAGACTCGGGAAATAAAAGAGAAGGGAGATCGAAGGTCGATAAGAAATGCGACAATGATTACGTTGCGATCAGGAAGCAGATAATGAGTCCGGTAAAGCAAAAAGCAGGAGTTATAAGGAAAGAAGTGACTAAAGACAGAATACTGAGGATAGAAGTAGAAATGGAGACACAGCGACAAAGTGGCTTATGACGTAGTTAGCCACTTGAAGGGTATACCGCACGTTTAAGTATTTATGATATTAGATGCACTCATTGTCAGAAGAATTTCGGCAGAGTTTGATTCAAGTACTGTCTGATCACGATGTGAGAGAAACTTTACTGACAGAATGAAGAATGAATGAAATAATAATGAAAAGATGAATTGTCTACCAGTAATTTCTTTCTCTGATGACGATTTAATTGGTGAAATGGAACATAACAGGCCATTGATGATAGAAGGGTACATTTGCGAAAAGAAGATAAAATGGATTATGATAGATAATGGGTCCGCGGTGAATCTTTTGCACTTCTCCATGATTACTAAATTGGGTTTATCGCCGTTCAGATTTGCGCCCTAGTGGATGATGATACAGGGGTTTAATCAAGATGGAGAACGCGCACTCGATAAAATTATAGTAACATTGGAAGTGGGAGAATTAATCACTACTGTTGTATGTCACGTTATAAATGCTATGACGACATATAACCTTCTCTTGGGAAGGCTGTGGATACATCATTACAATATTGTACCGTCTACTCTACACCAATTTTCAAATACTGTAGGACGGAATGCAGTATAAAGTAATGGCTGATGCGAAACCCTATACAGAAGCCGAGTCTTTCTTTGCGGATGCTAGCTATTATAGATTTTTCTCCAAAGAAGTGGGAAATGATGATGGAAGAGAGTCTTAAAAGATGTCCAAATAAATAAAGTTAGAGAAGAAAGGGCGGAATCTCCTGGGACTACAAAAGCAAGAAAAAAGTTCTATTTTGTACCAAAGTGCCTGAGACAACCAGGACAACCGCCGTTGACATTGTTGTCGACAGAACAGCTGAAAGTCGTACAGTCCAATTACACAATGCCCTTACCCAATATTGAAAGATGTAAGTCATTTGCAGCCGCCCCAGGAACATTTCAAGTCAGAGCCAGTGCTAAATATCCTGAAGCAATAGAGTTTCACGCTGCAGCAGAGGTGAAGAATGAAAACACAAGCAATATATATCATGGAGAGTTAGCACCCACAGAATTTGAGAAAATACAGTGCAGTAAGCAAGAAAATCATGAGAAATATGGTTTTGATTGTGACAGCCCACTGGACTGAATCATGGGAAAGGAATTCAAATCCCTCTCAGAGTTAATCAGGAAAAACGGAGAAATTCCAAGTATTAGGAGCAGAATCATCAGTACATATGGTATCAGTAAATATGACTCCAGCCGAACAAATGTCAGAACAAGATGCTAAGGTAGTCGAGTATCCTGAAACCGCTCCAAGACAAATAGAAGACGGGGGGCAGCCGACGATAGATGGCTTGCGAGAAATAAATTTAGGAACAGCAAAAGAGCCAAGGAACACATTCATCAGCGTCAGTCTTTCAGATCAGGAATTTGAGAAATATGGCCAACTTCTCAAAGAGAAATAAAGACGTCTTCTCCTGGACATATGAGAAATGCCGGGATTGGAACCCTCTGTAGCAATGCATCGATTAAATATTTCCAAAGAAAAGAAACCAGTAAAGCAAGCACAAAGGCGATTCCACCCAGACCTGATTCCATTAATCGAAAAAGAAGTAATAAACTAATAAAGGTTGGGTTCGTCAGAGAAGTTAAATATCCCAAGTGGATATCAAACATTGTTCCGGTGAAAAAGAAGAATGGGCAGATTAGAGTATGCATTGACTTCAGAGATCTGAATGAAGTGTCCAAAGGATGACTTCCCTCTCCCGATAACAGAATTATTAATTGATAGCACTACTCAGTATGCTATTATGTCCTTTATGGACGGATACGCAGGTTATAATCAAATCAGGATGGCACCCGAAGATGAAGAGGCAACGACTTTCAGAACGCCGCTTGGAATTTATTGTTATAAAGTTATGCCTTTCGGTTTCGAAAATGCTAGGGCAACATATCAAAGGGCGATGAAAAACATTTTTCAAGATATGATGCATAAACATGCTGAATGCTATGTTGATGACTTGGTGGTCAGGTCGAGAGATCATCAAGAACACCGCGAACATTTAGCATCAGTCTTCCGTCGGCTCAAAAAGAAGCAACTAAAGATGAACCCTGCTAAGTGTGCATTTGGAGTATCTTCTGGCAAATTCCTCGGCTTTGTTGTACGACACAAAGGGATCGAGATTGATCCAGAAAAAATTAAGGCTATTCAAAATATGCCGCCACCAACGACGTTGAAGGAATTAAAAAGCTTACAAGGAAAATTTGCATACATTCGCCGTTTCATTTCAAACCTCGAAGAAAGATACAAATTTGTATGGGATCACGCTTGTCAAAATGCATTTAACTCAATTAAGGAATTATTGAAACAACCGCGGTGTTAACAGCTCCAGTGAAAGGTAAGCCACTAATCTTATATACATCTGCAGCTACAAATTCTTTTGGGTGCTTTGTTAGCACAGGTAAACGAAGCCGGAAAAGAGACTGCTCTTTATTTCTAAGCCGAACATTGATGGGGGCAGAACGCAATTATTCCTCGATCGAAAAAGAATGTTTGACGCTGATATTCGCTGTACAAAAGTTGAGGCATTATTGTCTCTCCCTGATATACTCTGATCTCAAGAGCAGATCCGATAAAATTTTTGATGACCAGGCCAATGTTGTCGGGAAGACTAGCCAAGTGGATGTTATTGCTATCAGAATATACTATTTCGTATAAGCCGGTGAAAGCAGTAAAAGGACAAGCTATTCAGACTTTGTAACGCCCTGAAAATCGGGGGTCGAGCATAAACTCAACACCCGAGTTCCAGAACATCACTTATGCAACAAAATGAATGATGATTGAATGTTGACTATATTCGTGCATTAAACATGAGTGAGATTAAGCCAAAACAGCATATCATACTCCAGAGACAGTTAGTTTGCGAGCGGAAGACTGTGATAGATAGATAAAATATAAAACTTATGATGAGTCTCCAGAGTGTGATAACATTACCAGGTTAAATAAATACAAGTGCAGTTCTAAAATTTACCAAATGTGAGGAAGTGTAATGCCTTCTATCCCAAGAACCATAACCCCGTCAATACAATACCAGGTCGTCATTGGCCTGTCAGAAAGTTACATGTAGGAGAACTCCTCCTCCACATCATAGAAGTCCGGCTCAGCTTCGTAAGCATCGCCATCACCTGAAACTCAACAAATCTGGTGGGTGTTCGGAACACCGTCCCGTAACGTGGGAGTGAGTGATCAACTCAGTGGAACAGTAAAGCATAGGTTAACATGTTATCAATTCAATCAAGCAGTAATGATAAAGCAGTACAAATCAAACATTTCTAACTACTCTTGTTAAGTGCGAAAATGAAATGACATGATGCTGTATGCCCTTGCCAAACCACCCTCAAGCACATCATCTTACGTTCGCGAATGCTTACTCCCTCAGTGCGCCACATCTACAAAGCACATGCGGTGCGATGATGCTCATGATTACCAAGTTTTTATTAGTCCATTTCAAACAGCAGTATTGGGAAACTAAGGTACCTCCCTTGTATCATTCCCAAACATGATCCATTCTAGGGTCGTCAATCCTAGTTATTCTCATACGATATTATAGTTTGAGAAGCTTAGTGAAGGCATCGCAAAAGGCTCGTCACCCGTCAGCGCGGATACAGATCTCACCGTATGCGGCTCAATTGCTGGCCGTCAGCTCGAGTACAGGTCTCACCGTACTCGGCTCAATCACTAGCCGTCAGCTCAAGTACAGGTCTCACCGTACTCGGCTCAACTCACACTCTAGTTGCTGTGAAAGACTCGTCGCCAATCACAGACCCTTGGAGTGTACTCGATGATACCACGGAGGACTCGTCGCCCGTCAGCACGAGCACAGATCTCACCGTACTCGGCTCTCGCCGAAGTATCGACAACTCGAATACAGTGTCCCATACCACCATATTCGGCTCACGAGTTGATTGCGCAATGGTCACTACGGGGAGGCACATGGCCCCAGCGTAGGCCGACAGCTCGACCACGGTGTCCCATACCACCATGCCCGGCTCATGCGACTTAGCGGATCTAGGTACCATGGTTAAACGGGGATCGCCACTGGTAAGTTTGGTACCCTAGGTTCAAGCAGTAGCGACCAAACAGGGTGAACATGCATAAGGCAGATCGGGTTACTTGATGAGCTCGACTAGCACGATCGCCCGTTGAGCTGCACGACATGAAGTGCATAAACAACTTCGTGTGGCCTAGCCACTGCCGACAGGCAACGCACGACTCGAGTTCGTCGAACACATCCCACGTGGCAAATGAATCTCAGCCACGAGTTCAATCCCGTTACCGATTGCCTGGACTATAATCATAGCCCCAAACACAATCAATTACAGAGATATAAAGCAGTAATAGATCAGGATTCAAATCATACAATCAGTCTGGTATTATCCGTTTAGGGCTGCCAGGCTGTTGCACGCACTCATTGCTCCTCCGCCCCCCATCACCCATGACGGATCATACAACATAAATATAAATTTAAACATATGCATTACATAGTTAAAATCATAAAACAGTTGAGCATGTTATGAATCACAACACAAGCATGAGTTTGTACATGTTCAAATCCTAATCACACAACTATCAAAGGAGATTATACACATAGTGAAAAGAGGTTAAGAATCATATCTCAACACCCTTATATATTACAATTTGCTAACTACTCCACATTCAGACATTTCAAGAAACACTTAAACAAACATACATCAACATACATGACATATGTCGATCACATAGGCATTAGGCCAACCCTTTCGCTAGGGAGTTGCCCCAATCATAACACGCGTACACCCACGACGGATAGTCATGGCAAGCAGGAATCCAAGTTCCATATTCATTCAGCCATTTCCACAAACACTTGGGCCACACATTTTAGCCTATATAGTGTATATTGGCCGTGGCGTGATTTAGGGCAAATCCTTTCGTCAAAGGGATATCGCCATTACAACAATCATATATCCATGACAATTAGTCATGGCGAGCACGAATGAGAATTCTATACTCATTCAGCCATTTTCACAAACACTTAGAATACACTATTCCAACATATATAGTGTATGTTAGCAAACATGTATTAGGGCTATCTTTCGCTAAGCGGTTATTTTATCCGCGTATACCATATTCATACAACAATTAATCATGACAATTATATTTCCAAAATTTACACATACACGGTATTTCTAGAATACACAATTTCAACATACTAGGCATTTACACACGAACATGTATTTCAGCGATTCCTTTCGCCAAACTAGTATTTTATCCATATACTATATAATCATACATTAAATAAACATGTCAAGCATTTTCCTGAAAAAATACGTATACGGTATTTCTACGTATACCTAGAGTATGTGAAATTCCATATTCTACAATGTTAATCGAAACAGGAAACGGAAAGCACTTTGTACATGTGCAATTGCATGCAGATCATGAATCTATCATTATCTGACATTGAAAGCGTTGAAAAACGTAACTTATACGCTTAAAGTCCTCACCTTTTGTCGTAGAATCGTAATGGAGTTGATAGGTTTGCTAAGCTTCCGTATACGGCAACTAGGCGACCTATAGAACGAAATAGGTTAGCTACTTCACAACCTACAACAGTCTAAATCCCAAAACAGATTAGGGTTAGGGTTTCTTACCTAGAAACGACGCCGGAAACGCCGGAAAAGCGTCAAGAAGGATGCGGTGGAGCATGGATAGCAGCAGGGAAGGACGGCAGGGAGATTCTCCCACATCTCCCACACTTTCTCTCTCTTTTCCCTCTCTCAAATCCAAATTCGTATGGCTGCCATGAGAGAGGGTTTAAAGTCCTTATATAGTCTCAAAACTCACGAAATAGACTCCTATTCAAAGGTTACTGCTAATATAGGTATTTCGTCACTTTTCCAGCTCAAAAGAGGTGTTCTGGTGGCCCTCCTTGAGCCAAACGTAGACTTAAGCTCACCATCTATGGATCCACGAGGGATTACGTTTTCGACTCGATCGGATTCCCAGATCGCACGTGGCGGGCCACTTTCAGTTCAACGGTCAGTGGGCCACGATCCGAAATTCCAAGTACATGTAAATGTTCCTGAAATTTTTCCTGATCCGAGGGTGTAATTTGGTCTGATTCTGACGGTCTGGTTGCTTAATACTGATGCGCAAGCGAAAGGTGCCAGATCACTATTCCAGATATTTTAATTTGGATGGGAATAGTGTTTTTCACACTCCCTCGCTCCGGATCGAAATAAATGGCCGTGGGACATCGGTCGGAGCTGATTTTTGAGATGATTGTCAAGCCCAGTGAGGCGGTCCTAGTTCCTTAGCTTCGTGTTAATCGGACTCCCGATGTGCGGTCTAGACCTAATACGAAGTTTCGTTTCATTCCCGAGAGCAGACGGGAATGAGTTCGGTTCTAAACTTTAGGGTAACCTAGAGTCACATGTTTTACAAGTTTTGGGTCTTGCAGATCGTATTTAAAGCGATCCCAACGGATTTCATGGCTAGTCGAGTTTGCACTTAGTTAACTTTGTTAAATTTCTAAAGGATTTAATCCTAATTGTTTTCTGGTTGAGATGGTACTTAGGCCTTTGTAGTTTGTATATAAAGTGATCCAAGTTTTACTACTTAGCTAGTTTAAGTTAGTGTCTAGGGCGAAAGTGCTTTGAAAAATTGAAAGCACAAGGTAGTAAAGGGGTGGGATTTGTGAAGGAAATGGGTTCAGGAGCGATTTTAGACTGTGGGATTTAGTTTTGACAAGTTGATAAGGTCTTAGGATCGACCCATTGCCCTAGAACGTCTAATCCCAGGTTGGCAAAAATCCGGGATGTTACAATCTACCCCCCTTAAAACAAAATTTTGTCCCCGAAATTGGCTAAGGGTAATAAGGGAAAATTTCTATTATTTCATTTGCCTAATGACTTATTGATTTCAAGTTTCTACGCGTGGTAGGGTATATACCAGCTGGTTCATTTTAGTCTACCCCCCTTAAAACTTAGTTGTTTATCCATTGCTCATACCCTAATGGTTTGCTACAATTTATTTCTTTACCTATTTGGAGTCTCGACGACAATTCCCAACAATTTAGAGTAAGATAACTGTTTTCATTGTTTGACCAACACGGAGAGACGGTAATAGTGGGCTCGATCCCGATACATCGATCATCTACCGGGCCAGGGTAGAAGCTCATCGTATCCCTTCCGAATCCTGGTGGATCCTGGTCGTCCGCTCGTCAGCAGAGAGTCCATCGGTAGTCGCCCAGGATTGAGAATTGGGTCAAGCCGCGAATGTTTCGCAGTTGTATATTTCAGTAACTCCGTAGTCCGATCAATCTCTAAGAGTAGGGAATGCCCATCATTGAAAGGCTCAATTTGTTTATTCTAAGGTTTCCCTTTAGGTCTTAGTCTAAGAGAGTCCTCATTATTATCTATGTCCAAGGAAATGGTGAATCAAATCGTACTAGATCATCCTAAAACGGTTCCTTATAGTAGAACTTGCTAGGGCTTCTATAATGCTCGTACTCAACGAGCACCGTTTCGATCCTGGGCCAGTGGGGTAGGGTCCACCGCGTTTCCGCTGCGCCACCCAGATCAAAGAGGCATATCAGGTGACCTAACTAGATTGGGCTCATAATGTTCTACCCCCCTTAAAAATTTATTTTCACCCTCGAGGCTCAAGAGCTATGCCCTGATCCGTATGTCGGAACAAGGTGTAATTTATAACCTATCCTTGACATGAAATGGGAAATACATCGGTCTGCCTTTCATCGACGATGTGTACGATGGCATTGATACCTATGGGTATCGAGAGGATTCAACAAAGGAACGGGGTCTCGTTCCAACCTATTCAAGCCAACTAACTACGTCCATCACTCAATTATCTTAGTATTGTTAGTCGTTTATATTTCTTAGTCTAGTCAGCAGCCTAGGCTCAACGTATGCGTAGCGGTAATCCACTAGTTGTGATTTAAAGTCTATGCCTCTATGCTAGATGATTTCACTTCATTCCTAATACAAGGAAGGGTTTTATTACTTAGGGTTAAAGTTGTCTAATTGGAATTGAGCTGCCTGTAGTTGAATTTAACTACGCCCGAGCATTTCACATATGCTTAAACCAACTGAGGGGGTTCTGGTTGGATTGCCTATATCGTCAGGTCTGTCAAAGCACTGCTCTAGGTCCAAACTCTATGGGCCATATTTGTCAAACAACCATTTACTCTAAAAGCTTAAGCTATCAGAGTGTGGTGGGTTAATGTATATCAAGGGACTTTATCACTTCAACACTATTAGGCCAGTAGTCTTAAGTTGTATTGAATGGGACCGCATTACTAGTCCTACCTCGGGATTGGGAGTGACATGGTTAGTAGGTGGGTGGGTGGGATAAAAATTAATTTATAGGCTTTGGAAATGAGCCATGTGTTGGAAAGTGTGAGATGGGATTTCCAATCACAGGAATCGGAACTCCTAAGTGTAAGAGGAACAACCTAGGGTATACTCTTTATTGCATACATTCCAAACATGGTATTAGAAAACATGGGATACAACCAACCTAGGGCCATACCTTACACATACATTTATTGTTACCTTCTATCCACCCTAAACTCTCCTAATGCAATTGGCCGGACGGGCCTAAACGTCCTCAAATATCTAAAATATTCTACCAACAACTACAATCATCACATGAAATCATAAGCACCCTAAGACAGTAGCCCATGCGAACTACGAGGCAGCAGTATGGATGATTAGACATCCAAGAGAATGGCCGTACATGTTCGGGTAGAGCCATGGAAAAGTGAATGAAAAGTGATGGAGAGAGAGAGATAGGGCTGGAGGTTTGGTTTTCCACAGATGTGAGCCTCAACAGATGATTGTAAAGGCCCCAACGGACAGGAATTAAAGGAGGAATATGAGTAGATGAGATGAGTTGAGAGCTTGCACGATTTTAGAGCTTCAAATGAGGTATGTAAGCGCTCAAATGAGAGAGAATGGAGAGAGTAGGGGGTAAGTTATGTTGTAAACATTGTGGAAGGATGGGTGGTGGTCGAAAAAAAATGGAATGTAGGATTGAGAGGGAGATTGGGGAGAGAAACAACTAGTTGGGGGCTTGGAAGGGTGATGTGAGAGAGAGGGGAGCTCCAGCCCCTAAAATGCTAAACCCCAGCACAAACTGCACCCACCACGAGCTAGGGGAGGTCAGGCCGACCAACCCCAGCCCCGGCCCCACCTGAGAAAACCCACCGGACCGCGGTCCGCCGCCCGAGGCGCGGCGCCGCCGCGGCCGGACTTGGCCGGAACTGCGCCGCCGCGGTGGGGACCTGTTCTTTGTGGTCCCAAGGTGCTAAGTGCACCCTGGTTCGACCCTGGGTCCCATCGGTTTTAAGTGGGGAGGCCCCCGACTCCGATTCGCTCCATTACGGGTAGTTTCGGGATATTCGGACGTAACTTGCAATCCGGAATGAGTTATCTGACGTAAAATATATGAATTTGGGGTAGAACGAGCTAATGAAGCCAACCAACCCTGCTATGTCGGGTTGGGCAGCCCGGAATTGCGAGAAAACCCTCCGATTGACGGTTATTTCCCCGCTTAAATTTCGTTTTGCTAAAAATGTTAGTTTTAGTTTAATTACTCTTCATCTGTTGGGCTTTAGGAGTTGTGCGCATCGTGTAAAGAGCTTAGAATAATTAGGAGAACGGTTTAGTGAAATCAAATAGGACACTTACTATTTTTGGCTGAAAGCCTTGCGCACTTAGTAGACATCACGACCCTATAGTAAATCGCGAATTTTAGGAGTTTTAGTTGTAATTTGTTCCTGATTTCTTTCCCATTACCTGGTATACTTATTTAAAGGGTTGTGAACTCATTTTTAAGCATTCATTAATCAATTTCGAATTTATTAGAATGTAGTTCTGCTTTCTCCTCTTGTAGATTCGAGAAGTCCAGAGAAGCTCCAAGGATTCGGAGTAGTTATCCTCATCACGTTTATCGCACATTTTCCTGATTCTCCATGATTGGGATGAGGTGGATTGTGATCTAGACCCTTCACTAGACAACCTAGAAACGTTTTAAGGTCGACCCGTGCGACAGACTCGATTTCGGCGTTCGTTTTCAGTGAATTAGCCGTTGGACTGAACAGGGATGCCTAAGACTGTTTCTACATTCCGTCGCTCCCTCCTAAGTCAGAGTGCGTCAGAGTGCGTAGTGTGACCATAACCCAGGTCCGGTTTAATCAAAATCATGCTCTGATACCATCTTGTAACGCCCTGAAAATCGGGGGTCGAGCATAAACTCAACACCCGAGTTCCAGAACATCACTTATGCAACAAAATGAATGATGATTGAATGTTGACTATATTCGTGCATTGAACATGAGTGAGATTAAGCCAAAACAGCATATCATACTCCAGAGACAGTTAAGTTTGCGAGCGGAAGACTGTGATAGATAGATAAAATATAAAACTTATGATGAGTCTCTAGAGTGTGATAACATTACCAGGTTAAATAAATACAAGTGCAGTTCTAAAATTTACCAAATGTGAGGAAGTGTAATGCCTTCTATCCCAAGAACCATAACCCCGTCAATACAATACCAGGTCGTCATTGGCCTGTCAGAAAGTTACATGTAGGAGAACTCCTCCTCCACATCATAGAAGTCCGGCTCTGCTTCGTAAGCATCGCCATCACCTGAAACTCAACAAATCTGGTGGGTGTTCGGAACACCGTCCCGTAACGTGGGAGTGAGTGATCAACTCAGTGGAACAGTAAAGCATAGGTTAACATGTTATCAATTCAATCAAGCAGTAATGATAAAGCAGTACAAATCAAACATTTCTAACTACTCTTGTTAAGTGCGAAAATGAAATGACATGATGCTGTATGCCCTTGCCAAACCACCCTCAAGCAACATCATCTTACTTTCGCGAATGCTTACTCCCTCAGTGCGCCACATCTACAAAGCACATGCGGTGCGATGATGCTCATGATTACCAAGTTTTTATTAGTCCATTTCAAACAGCAGTATTGGGAAACTAAGGTACCTCCCTTGTATCATTCCCAAACATGATCCATTCTAGGGTCGTCAATCCTAGTTATTCTCATACGATATTATAGTTTGAGAAGCTTAGTGAAGGCATCGCAAAAGGCTCGTCACCCATCAGCGCGGATACAGATCTCACCGTATGCGGCTCAATTGCTGGCCGTCAGCTCGAGTACAGGTCTCACCGTACTCGGCTCAATCACTAGCCGTCAGCTCAAGTACAGGTCTCACCGTACTCGGCTCAACTCACACTCTAGTTGCTGTGAAAGACTCGTCGCCAATCACAGACCCTTGGAGTGTACTCGATGATACCACGGAGGACTCGTCGCCCGTCAGCACGAGCACAGATCTCACCGTACTCGGCTCTCGCCGAAGTATCGACAACTCGAATACAGTGTCTCATACCACCATATTCGGCTCACGAGTTGATTGCGCAATGGTCACTACGGGGAGGCACATGGCCCCAGCGTAGGCCGACAGCTCGACCACGGTGTCCCATACCACCATGCCCGGCTCATGCGACTTAGCGGATCTAGGTACCATGGTTAAACGGGGATCGCCACTGGTAAGTTTGGTACCCTAGGTTCAAGCAGTAGCGACCAAACAGGGTGAACATGCATAAGGCAGATCGGGTTACTTGATGAGCTCGACTAGCACGATCGCCCGTTGAGCTGCACGACATGAAGTGCATAAATAACTTCGTGTGGCCTAGCCACTGCCGACAGGCAACGCACGACTCGAGTTCGTCGAACACATCCCACGTGGCAAATGAATCTCAGCCACGAGTTCAATCCCGTTACCGATTGCCTGGACTATAATCATAGCCCCAAACACAATCAATTACAGAGATATAAAGCAGTAATAGATCAGGATTCAAATCATACAATCAGTCTGGTATTATCCGTTTAGGGCTGCCAGGGCTGTTGCACGCACTCGTTGCTCCGCTCCCCCATCACCCATGACGGATCATACAACATAAATATAAATTTAAACATATGCATTACATAGTTAAAATCATAAAACAGTTGAGCATGTTATGAATCACAACACAAGCATGAGTTTGTACATGTTCAAATCCTAATCACACAACTATCAAAGGAGATTATACACATAGTGAAAAAAGGTTGAGAATCATATCTCAACACCCTTATATATTACAATTTGCTAACTACTCCACATTCAGACATTTCAAGAAACACTTAAACAAACATACATCAACATACATGACATATGTCGATCACATAGGCATTAGGTCAAATCCTTTCGCTAGGGAGTTGCCCCAATCATAACACGCGTACACCCACGACGGATAGTCATGGCAAGCAGGAATCCAAGTTCCATATTCATTCGGCCATTTCCACAAACACTTGGGCCACACATTTTAGCCTATATAGTGTATATTGGCCGTGGCGTGATTTAGGGCAAATCCTTTCGTCAAAGGGATATCGCCATTACAACAATCATATATCCATGACAATTAGTCATGGCGAGCACGAATGAGAATTCTATACTCATTCAGCCATTTTCACAAACACTTAGAATACACTATTCCAACATACATAGTGTATGTTAGCAAACATGTATTAGGGCTATTCTTTCGCTAAGCGGTTATTTTATCCGCATATACCATATTCATACAACAATTAATCATGACAATTATTTTCCAAAATTTACACATACACGGTATTTCTAGAATACACAATTTCAACATACTAGGCATTTACACACGAGCATGTATTTCAGCGATTCCTTTCGCCAAACTAGTATTTTATCCATATACTATATAATCATACATTAAATAAACATGTCAAGCATTTTCCCAAAAAAATACGTATACGGTATTTCTACGTATACCTAGAGTATGTGAAATTCCATATTCTACAATGTTAATCGAAACTGGAAACGGAAAGCACTTTGTACATGTGCAATTGCATGCAGATCATGAATCTATCATTATCTGACATTGAAAGCGTTGAAAAACGTAACTTATACGCTTAAAGTCCTCACCTTTTGTCGTAGAATCGTAATGGAGTTGATAGGTTTGCTAAGCTTCCGTATACGGCAACTAGGGGACCTATAGAACGAAATAGGTTAGCTACTTCACAACCTACAACAGTCTAAATCCCAAAACAGATTAGGGTTAGGGTTTCTTACCTAGAAACGACGCCGGAAACGCCGGAAAAGTGTCAAGAAGGATGCGGTGGAGCATGGATAGCAGCAGGGAAGGACGGCAGGGAGATTCTCCCACATCTCCCACACTTTCTCTCTCTTTTCCCTCTCTCAAATCCAAATTCGTATGGCTGCCATGAGAGAGGGTTTAAGGTCCTTATATAGTCTCAAAACTCACCGAAATAGACTCTTATTCAAAGGTTACTGCTAATATAGGTATTTCGTCACTTTTCCAGCTCAAAAGAGGTGTTCTGGTGGCCCTCCTTGAGCCAAACGTAAGACTTAAGCTCACCATCTATGGATCCACGAGGGATTACGTTTTCGACTCGATCGGATTCCCAGATCGCACGTGGCGGGCCACTTTCAGTTCAACGGTCAGTGGGCCACGATCCGAAATTCCAAGTACATGTAAATGTTCCTGAAATTTTTCCTGATCCGAGGGTGTAATTTGGTCTGATTCTGACGGTCTGGTTGCTCAATACTGATGCGCAAGCGAAAGGTGCCAGATCACTATTCCAGATATTTTAATTAGGATGGGAATAGTGTTTTTCACACTCCCTCGCTCCGGATCGAAATAAATGGCCGTGGGACATCGGTCGGAGCTGATTTTTGAGATGATTGTCAAGCCCAGTGAGGCGGTCCTAGTTCCTTAGCTTCGTGTTAATCGGACTCCCGATGTGCGGTCTAGACCTAATACGAAGTTTCGTTTCATTCCCGAGAGCAGACGGGAAATGAGTTCGGTTCTAAACTTTAGGGTAACCTAGAGTCACATGTTTTACAAGTTTTGGGTCTTGCAGATCGTATTTAAAGCGATCCCAACGGATTTCATGGCTAGTCGAGTTTGCACTTAGTTAACTTTGTTAAATTTCTAAAGGATTTAATCCTAATTGTTTTCTGGTTGAGATGGTACTTAGGCCTTTGTAGTTTGTATATAAAGTGATCCAAGTTTTACTACTTAGCTAGTTTAAGTTAGTGTCTAGGGCGAAAGTGCTTTGAAAAATTGAAAGCACAAGGTAGTAAAGGGGTGGGATTTGTGAAGGAAATGGGTTCAGGAGCGATTTTAGACTGTGGGATTTAGTTTTGACAAGTTGATAAGGTCTTAGGATCGACCCATTGCCCTAGAACGTCTAATCCCAGGTTGGCAAAAATCCGGGATGTTACAGACTTCCTCGCAGTACATCCTATAGCAGAAAGTGAGGAAATCAATGACGAATTCCCAGATGAACAGGTTATGTTGGCTGAATCTCAGAATCTTTAGCAAATGTATTTTGATGGTGCTGCTTGAATATCGGGAGCGGGGGTAAGAGTGATATTCATTACGCCTCAAGGCGATTTATTACCATACTCCTTCACATTGGGCACCGCATGCACAAACAATGAAGCTGAATATAGAGATCTTATCATCGGAATGGAAATAGCCTAGCAAATGGAAATAAAATTATTGCATATCTTCGGAGATTCTAAATTGATTATAAATCAATTGACAACGGAATTTGAAGGAAGGAAAGAAGAACTCCTGCCCTATTATCGGAAGGCACAACAGTTGCTTGAACAGTTTTGTCATGTGGAAATTAAACACATACCGCGGCTGGAGAATGCAAAAGCAGATGCTTTAGCCAGTTTGGCAGCAGCTTTATCCTGCACAAACCGAAGTCCTCTTCAGGTAACTATAGAAGAGAGAAGATTCCTGTCATCTGCAGCAGTTATCGAAGAAACCGTTGAGATGTTTCCTATATCCTGTCTGGAAGTAATAACAGATGATTGGCGTCAGCCTTTTGTTGATTATCTCAAATATAATATCTTGCCAGAAGATAATGCACAAAGACAGCAGATTAAACAGCGATCGGGCAAATTTGTCATATGCAGCGAAGTATTGTATAGAAAATCTTATAATGGAATGCTGTTAAGATGTTTAGACAAGCAAGAAGCAAACCAAATGCTGCGGGAGGCACATTCAGGTGAATGTGGAGCACATCAAACCGGCCGAAATTTATGCCATAGAGTGCATCGAATGGGTTATTATTGGCCTACTATGTTCAAAGATGCAATAGAATACGCAAAGCGGTGTCATGAATGTCAAATACACGGAGATGTAATACATGTTCCCCCAGAAGACTTACATCAATGTGTTGCTTCCTTGCCTTTCTCAGCTTGGGGACTCGATGTGATTGGTCCTATAAATCCCCCTTCATCTAAAGGAAAACAATATATTCTTGCAGCAACAGACTATTTCTCCAAATGGACCGAAGTAATTGCCTTGCGTAATGTTAAAGAGACAGACGTGGTCAATTTCATCCGGCATGCTATAATATACCGTCATGATATTCCGAAAAAGATCGTCACTGATAATGACACCCCTTTTAAAAATAGAGGCATGGAAAAGTTGTGTCAGAAGTTCGGCATCCAGCATTCTTTTTCAGCACCTTACTATCCTCCGGCCAATGGATTAGCAGAGGCGTTTAACAAAACGATTGTCAAAATAATGAAAAAAACGGTGACAGGCAATAAGCGTGATTGGGATGAAAAGTTACAAGAAGCATTATGGGCCTACAGAACTACCTATCGTATAGCAACAGGGGCGACACCGTATTCATTAATCTATAGTATAGAGGCAGTTATCCCAATTGAAATGCAGGTGGCATCACTTAGAATAACAGTACATTAGTCTATACCAGATGATGAAAATGCAAAAATAAGGCTGAAAGAATTAGATCTGCTCGATGAGAAACGTCTTGAAGCTCAGCAGCGGTTGCAGTCATATCAGGCCAAGATATCGGCTGCATTTGATAAATAGGTTAAATACCGCTCTTTCAAAAAAGGGGATATGGTGTTAATGCTGAAAAGACCTATAGTGATTACTCGCCGAACAAGGGGGA
This sequence comes from Magnolia officinalis, assembly GCA_021015155.1. Classification (NCBI taxonomy): domain Eukaryota; kingdom Viridiplantae; phylum Streptophyta; class Magnoliopsida; order Magnoliales; family Magnoliaceae; genus Magnolia; species Magnolia officinalis. The sequence continues at coordinate 32,652 of JAJHSJ010001358.1, read as the reverse complement.
AGTTCGAGCCTAAATGGGATGGTCCATATGTGGTAAAAGAAGTATACTCCAATGGGGCATATAGAATCACAAATCAAGAGGGACAGGGTATCAGTATACTTGTCAACGCCCGTTTCATCAAAAGATACTATCCCTGAAGATAGACATGTGGATTTTGATTCAGAATATTATCGGCATAATGAATCTGTATCAAAAGGGGGCAAGGATGAATAAGATCATGTTTATATGTCAACAAACGAAGCTGTGAAGAAGAAATTCACAAGCATGTCAATTATCAAGCATCAAATCCGAAAAAATATATATGATCATCATCACCGAATAAGTTCGACAAAATCAATATCATCTTGAAGATTCTCTTGAAGATATTGACAAAATTGATATATTGCCTTACAAGGCATGGATTCTCTTGAAGATATTGAGAAGATTGATATATTGCCTTACAAGGCATGGATCTTCTTGAAGATATTATCTCAGTTGGAAATATCTACTATACTGGCAATGATGATGGTCATAGATATTATTGCCTTACAAGGCACGGGTCTTCCTAAAGATATTATCAAAAGCAAGGAAACATCAATCTCAGTTAAAGAGGCAGTATAGCCAAGCCAAATCCTAAAAGAGCCAAATTGAGCCAAATCAAAAAGATTAAGCTCTGTATATATATAAAAAATGCTCTCAAAGGATCAAGCTCTAAAAGAGCCGGCCAACTATACGTAAGACCTATGAACATCGCCATCCGAGCAGCGGCGAGGAGTCAGTGGCCCTAAAAAGCCCGCGAAGACCATCGTGCGCACCCATGCGGGCAGCTGACGAAGTCAAGGATTCAAAGCCTAAAATGCCATAAATCCGCGAAGACTAATCACCGTAACTCCCATGCCGTCTGTATAGCTTCCGGCAGCGCCACGGAGAACGGATGAAAATGCCCTCCTGTGAATGGGCTCGACCTTGCAGACGAAGAAAATAGGGGCCGCAGTGCGAGCTTTATGCCAACCGTGCGTAAGACCCTCCAGATCTAGGGTTTGATTTCAATAGTAACTCGTGAGGAAGGGCTTAAACCTACTCGTTGATGGACTGGCAACCCTAGATTTGGTGCCCAAAGGTAGCCTTGCGAGCCCTGAGAACTCTAGAGAGTTACCGTGGCCAACCCTGTGTGTAAAACCAACAGTTCACCGCCCGGTAGCGTCAATGGGCCCCTCTGATGGACCTTGGCCGTGAGCTCAAGGCAGTGAAAAGCCCAAAAGCGAACTCTAGAGAGTTACAGTGGCCATCACATAAGACCCATAAATGCTCCACTACTCATGAGCTTAAACTGTGTGTGTGCGCACGCTCCACTACTCATGAGCTTAAACTGTGTGTGGCTAATTAAATTGAAACTTAGTACCGCCAATCTAAATACTCACATAGAAAATCCCGCACTAACAAAGCATAAAAGGTTTAGAAATTGTAAAGGATGTAATGAAATTATTATATAAAGTATAAATATAATTTGATAATATTAGTATAAATGTCATTAACATGCAATGTGAAAATGCTATTATAAACATCTCAAAATGCTTTCATAAAAACATATGTGAAGCCAAATAAATTATGTCCAAGAAACATGAAAGCAAAGATCACATGTTCAAAATTACATGTTTAAAGATCTTCTGTAATCCCCACTGCTTCTGAGTATCTGCGCAAATCTTCTTTCAATTGTGCCTGAGCTACATCATGTTTAGATTTTTCTTCAAGAATAAGTCTTGCCTGATCAGGAACGCCAGCAAGTTTATTCTCCAGAGAAGCAATCATTTCTTTACCTTGAAGTTGCGCAGATTTTTCAATATTAATGGATTGAACATTCGCCTGTATCTTCTCTTCAATATCTTGAATGATTAAGGCTTGTTCATGATTCCTTCTCTCTAGTTGAGAGATTTCTTCCTTCAAGGCTGCAATACGATCTTGGATAGTCATATTTTCATTAATATGAATCTTTAATTGATCTTGAAGAATCATATGCTCTTGTTCAAGTTTAGAAATTGATGAAGCTGTCAGAAAGGCTTGTTCTTGAGATGCAGCCAGCTGCTTCTTGTACTCTAAAATCTCAGGGGCAATTGTAACATTCTCTACCGACGCCAAAGAAATTACCGAATCACGAAATTTGAGGAGTGAATCACGCAAAGGAGATATGTTGATTCTAGCCATCTTGGCAGAGCTCTCCAAATTCTCTATAGCAACATCCAAGTCCAACCATTGATCAGGATTTCTGAAGATATGGATTATTGCTAACAAGGAATGTTTCACCATAAGCATTTTATGAACAGGGATTTTCACAAAGGACGACAATTCAGAAATAGTGGTCACAGAATCAGAACTGGCCGCACCACTGCAAGAATGAGTTCCTATAGCAAAAGAAGAAAGATATTCAAAATATTATTATGAAATATGTAGTCATAAGTAAAGATAATCAGTGCATATATATGTACCTGTCATTGGAATATGACTAACAGAAGGAGAAGCTCTCTGAGTCATGGAATGACCAAGTTCCACCATATCAGCAAAAGATGGTGCTCTAGCTTCCGTGCTTGAATCTCTGGTAGCCGGAGTTGGCAAGTCTGTAGTTTCTGTTGGAAATATAATTTCACGAGCCACTACTCTCTGTACTACCAATGGAACTACAGGTGCTCTTGGTGAAGTTACCACGAGAGGACTCGCTGAAGAGATAGCACCTATTTCTGCAACTTGGGCACCTAAAAAGGGAGACAATAATTTAAAAAATATATATATATAATAATAGTTGTTAAAATATAGATAGATATATGCATATGAAAATTAAATCTCCTTTACCTGGTGGATACCCATATTCGCCATAATCTAAAAGTTCCTCTTCATTTTCCTCAGCTGCAGGAGATTTAGCAGGAACATTTACACCAGGAAGAGTCTTAACGGTTGCAGGGGAAGATTCCATCTCAACTTCTTTCGCAATTGTTTCCTCATCCCCGTCGATGTCAACTTCACCTTCTTCAAAGTCATCATCTTTATCTTCACAGCTGTCGCTATCTCTGCTGTTTTCATATTGTGAAGATTCAGTAGTATCTGACGATGAAGCTGAACTTTCATCTTCCAAAATTTCTTCGTCAACTTCTTCAATGATAACTTGCTTCCCTTTGTAAGAAATGGGTTGGCTGCTCTACGGTGCAGGCTCTTGGACTATAGGGGAAGCGGATGCTTGGCGGGTCATTTTTGATCTAGTCATTGGGGAAGATGGACTAGGACCAAGGGGTTGTGGAGGAGATATGGAAGTACCAATAGTTGGTCCTTCTTGAACCGCTGCAGTCTCTGCAGGAATTGGAGAAGATGTACCTTCAGCATCGTTTGCGGTTTGATTTGAGAAGTCCCGACGAGATTTCTCAAATTCTCTCAGAACTCCGTGAGCAAACCAGCCATCCAAAGTGTTAATAGGGTTGATTTCACGGATAGGGTCTTCCAATGATATCTTCCTACAAATTTCTCCAGGATGAGATGCATGGCTCTTTTCTGGAATATAACCGATTCCACTCTCTAAATTTTTGCTCTTCAGCCTGGGCGGATGAAGAAAGATAGAAGAACCCACTGGCAAGCATTTAGTGACCAAGTATGATTGGTGATCCCACCATCGCATCCAGCTATATGATGTACGGACTATGCGATTACAGCCTGGAATTATGAAAAGAGATCCAACGCAGCCATTCAGCAGTTGTTTCCATATATGGCCCAGTTAAGAGGACCAGTTCCATAACAGCGCATTTTTCTAGTAACCAGCCCTCAGTCTTGAGGCACGGTTTGATCATAACCAAATTGACGATCAAAGCGACTGGGGTAGTAAGGTTCTCTCCAAAATTGTATTCCTTCCTGAAGAGGTAAACTGCATGAGCGAATAGAAAAGAAGAAAGCTCTCTCTGCTGCAGTAAGCATTTCTTAGTTCACCATATCTGTATCTTCAGTGTGGCGATAAAGGCGGAACTGAAAGAAGTTTATTTGGTCATCATCTCGAATTTTATTGGCAACCCACTCATACGCTCTTTTTGCCATCGCTCTTTGCTGAAAGAACCAGAGTGGAAGGTGAGAAGGATGAGTATATGCTTGCTCTGGAGCCTCAAAAGTCCAAGGAAAATAAACCCCTAGCCACCCTGTGATGTAATGCCAAGAAGTATGTGCAGACGAGGCTCCAAGAATAGGATCTTTCACGTGGGTAGCTACCTCTCCAAGGGCCCTATAAATAGAGCATAATACTGGGGGAGCAATGGAGTATTTGTGGCCTTCAGCCAAAGCGCCAGGTACAGTGAAGACAGTGGGACGAACAACATCTGCCCATTTAGAGCTAGGCAATACGACCAAACTCAGCTAATAGGCTAAGAAAGCTGCAAGTTCTCCGAAAGAGCTATATTCCGGTCTCCCCTTCATTGCGTCTCAAAGCTTTGTCAGTTCCTTGGAGTGACAGTCACGAAATCTTCAAAGAAAAAATAAAGAGAGAGGGTGAATATGCAGAAATCGCCAATATAAGGAGAAAGTTGATTATCAGACTGATAAATACCTGAGGCCTCTGGAAAAATGTGCCAGCCACTGCAAAGGGGGGATCTTGTGAAAACTGGGAAATTTACTCATCTCCTTGAATAGTTCGATAGTGGTTTCAGAGATCGAAGGTTTGCGATCAGGAGAGGATACAAAGGCCAGTTCCCTATTGGTTGGAATAAATTCATCGTAGAATTTGCCTGTTATTGGGAGACCGGCTATGCGGTGAAGATCCCAAAGTGTTATGCTCATTTCACCATAGGACAAGTGGAATGAGTTAGTTGTGGGTGACCAGTACCAAGGAAACCTTTCAGCACAGTAGGTTCCCTACAGAAGTATTTAGAAGTCACTTCTATAGCATCATAAAGACCGACTTTTGCAAGTGTGCTCGTATGCTTCAGTAAAATAGCTTCCGCCCAATTAAAGTAATAGCGTCGAGCAGTTAACAGGCCTCTGATGTGAAATTCTGCTTGTCCCCAGAGTGGTTCCCGATCTCGGAAACGTTGCCGGACTGTCTCATAAAAATGTGAAGGAAAGAGGTCGTGAGGGCTATGGAAAGGAGCTAAGAAGATCATGAGATGAATTTCTCCTATCCTTTGTCGCGGCTTCTGCGTTTGAATGACTCCTTCAAGGATCCTGGGTTCTCTTGTGGCCCATGATTCAGTATACATCAACCTTTCGCCATGAACGCAATCCTTGGGTTCACAGTCAAGCATGGACTGATGGCGATAAACATTGATGGGAATTATTGTCATGCCTTCTGCATGAGGGTTGTCAAACTTCATGATGCCTTCAACAGCCCGTATCGAATCCCATGAATTTTGAAGTCTCTTCTTCTTGTGTTCCTTAATCTTCTCGACAAACTCTTTCGCTTTATTCCGACGAGTTTTCTTCGAACGAGAGGTAGGAGGACTGTCTTCACGAAGAGGGGGTCTTTCACTATCAGTACGAATGTGAGCCGTAGTCTTTAACCACTCGTCCCAATCGTACTCTCTGCCATGCTTCGGCGGACATTTGATATCTCCTAAAGTTATGGATCTATGAATGGGGGATGGAAGAGATTTAATGCGGTCAGAAAAGTCAAAAGTTGGAAGAACAGGCTCTTTAAAATAAGAAGGAATCCTGGAGGTAGTCTTTGTTCGCTTGGCAGGTGGTTGATCGGAAGAAGGTTGATCAGAAGGAGGAGTCACAGGACGGGTTGTTTGGTTTATACAGGCCATAATAATGTAAGGAGTTAAGAAAAGAAGATGAATATTGGAATGAGAATAGAAGAAAGGAGAAAAATGGTCAAGTGCTGGAAATGGTCAAAAGGAGAAAAAATTGGCTAAATGTGGAACACTTTGGGCGGGTCCGCGCAAAGTATATGGATTGCGCGGACCGTTTTGGACTTCGAAAGGAACTCGCGCAAACAGCAAGGGTTTGCGCGGGGACGCGCAAAGTATATGGTTTACGCAGAGGAAAGTCGCAGAAGCAAAGTTTCGCCAGAGTAGAAAGGGTTCGTGCAAATGACTAAGTTGTTGGACCATTTATAGGATTCGTGGCCGAGCACGGTACTCGACCGAGCTTTGTGCGGGGTCGCGCAAACATTACAGAAAATGAGTGATTTGATCCTTTTTCTTTGATTTTCTGAAAAAAACAAAGAACGGATCAAGGGGGCATCTGTTGAGGCATAAAATAAGCAAAGAAGTGAAGAAGAGAAAGATCAAGAAAATCAGTTTGAAGATAAAGAAATCAGGTTTAAAGACTACTTTGCGCGGGTTCGCGCAAAGTGAATAGATTGCGCTGGACCGCGCAAAGTAAATGGGTTGCGCGGGTTTATCAAGGAAGACAGATTGCGCGGGATTAATAGATTGTGCGAGACCGCGCAAAGCATGTCATTTGCGCGTGTCCGCGCAAAGTATTTTGCGGTGGTATAAAAAAGGTTGGATGTTATTTTGTCCCACATCGACCAAAACAGAGATTTACACCAGTAAAAATGTCTATAAATACCCCGTTCTTTCTCTCAAAAGGGGTTGGAAGATTTCAGAGTGGAAGAAAGACGAAGAAGAAGACAGAAGGTGCAAAGGAGCATTGGGGTCATATAGTTTGCGCGGACTCGCGCAAAGGAGCATTGGGCTCCTATAGTTTGCGCGGACCCACGCAAAGCATGTCGTTTGCGCTGACCCGTGTAAATCGACTGTTGGACAGTCTATAACAGCAATGGGCTAATATGCTGCTGGAATGGCTAGAGTCTTCAAATCTTCAAGTTCTTCTTGTTCAGGAGGAAGGGAAGAATCATCGACGAAAAGGCGTATTCCTCCTAAGTCTCATGAGATGACTGGAATAGCACTGAAATACTGCCGAAATCTCTATTCTCTTGAAGACTGATTGGTCGACTTGTCTATTCCTCTTAAGTCATAGGAGATGATTGAAATCATTGCCGTTATGCTGTCGAAATTCATATTTAACTATGATAATTATAACTTACAAGGAATTCTTTGTAAACTATCTTAGATTCAAGGGATATCAGAGGATGTAAATGAATTCAGAATCAATAAAATGTGACGATTGTCTTTGTAACTGTTCCATTATTATGTTTGAATAAGATAATGCTCCCAAATCAAATACATTTGTTTCCTTGTCGAAACATTATTCTTCCGAAGATAATACTACACTGAGTTATTACTACATCGCAACCCTGCACTTGGGGTTGTGAACAAGTTTTTGACACCTTAGCTAGGGAGTGGCATTGAACACGATTAACTTTAGGTTTTCTAGGTTTGATTTTTCTAAATTTCAAAAAAAAAAAAAAAAATCTTCTTTTAGAATTTATTCTGTTTAAGATTTTCTAACAACTCTAATATTATTCACTTGTTAGATTTTGTACAATTCTAGTCCTAGTTCTTCCGTAAGGGTAATATCCTTCCTCTCTCTCTATTTGCTTTCATAATTGTTGTAGGAATTGGAACTTAGGATTAGAAGTAGAGTTTTGAGTGGTACATGCACAAGTGGGTACGGGATCATACATCGATAATTATAAGTGAAGGAGGTTTGGTTGAAGGGCTCACGGTCCATCGATGAGTTAGACAACATCTAAATACTCCTGTAACATCATCCAAAATCATGGCTGGAACTGAATGATATGCTTATGAGAATCCTGTGCATCACACACCATTGGTTAGGATGGTGCGTGATGAGAATGAGGTGCATTGGGTTCCACCGGCTCGGACCTTACGTGATTATTTATAGCCGGTGAGAACAAGTACATCTTCCTACATGATTTTCTATTATCTTTAAAGGAGAAGGCCAAATCATGGTTCCACTCTTTAAGGCCTAGATCAATTATCACATGGACTGAGATTAACCGGGAGTTCCTTAAAAAGTTCTTCTCGGTTCATAAAACCGACACTTTAAGATGGGATGTAACAAACTTCTACCAAAAAGGAGATGAAACTTTCTTTTGAGTGCTGGGAACGGTTTAAGGAATTACTTCTTGCTTTCCCACACCATGGCTACGAGATTTGGCGAACACTTAACTTCTTCTATGATGGATTAAATCTAAATATGCACCAATTCCTAGAGATGGTGTCCAATGGCGAATTTATGAGTAAGGAACTGGAAGATGCCTGGGATTACGTGGACATGCTAGCTGAAAACACCCAATTATGGGACACATCCAACTAAGATAGCAATCTCAGGGTTGTGCCAAGAGAGAGGGGTGTACATGTACTCAAAGAGGAGGATGATATTAATGTACGATTAACGAACCTCATACAAAAAATTAAGGACTTGGAATCTAGGAAGGAATCAAATTGATCCAAAATAGTCGATGTAACTGTATATGAAATTTGTGAGAGCGATGTACACCTAACCAAAGATTGTCCTACAATCCCTGCATTTCAAGAGGTCTTGCATGTTCAAGCAAACACTACAAATGCCAATCAACGTTTAATGCACCAAATTCTAACACACATAGCCCTAATTGGTGGAAATTTAACTGGAGAAATTGACCGACTATGAATGTAAACAATTACCCCCAAGGTCCATCTAGTTGACCCCCACCCAAGAGAAGCCTTGAGGATACATTGGATACATTCATGCAGGGCAACAATAGGCTATGAATGAACTCAAAAATTCAGTTGCAAGACTTGAGACACGACTAAATGATAGGGAGACTGGGAGCTTCCCGGCCCAGCCTCAACCTAACCCGAAAGGACAAATTGAGATAAGTGATCTCAACTCTTCAACTCAACATGTGAAACATGTTAAAGACATCACCACCCGGAGAAGTGGAGAAGAAATAAACAAAAAGATTCCGAGTAGTATGCCTATAATTGATCACATGATTTATGATAACCTGACAAACTTTAATAATATGCTTGGTTGATAACATGCTCACCTATGATAACATGCTTGGTTGATAATATGCATGTGGCTATTTTGGATGTCTTTATGAGAGTGCCCTGATAAGCCGTTGTTTTACTCCAGGCACGCAGTAGACTCACGAGCTGTGGTTTTCTCATACAGATGGTTTACACATTTTCAAGATATGTTTAGTAGTATGGTGCGTGTAGGAGCTGTATGGGATTTGTTATCTCTTCTCCCTTATTATTAAGCTAGTGCACGATCGTATGTGTGACATGCCGAACAAGTTCGTTTCTTGGATAGGTGTTGATACCATGTATAAAATGTCTAACTGCCCAATCAGATTATCCATTCAAAAAAAAAACTCCCCCTCTATGAGTTGGGTTTGGAATTCGGGAAGTTCGCTAACAGTTCACCAAGTCCAATGAATTGTGAGGAAGTTGTCGTGACTCGAGTTCGGGACTTGGGAAGTAGTAGGACCTGGGTTCCGGATTTGGGGCGTGACATACGTCTTATACCTTAAGTATTTATTTAATATTAAAGTTTATTCATCACCTTTTCTGTCATTGACCGCACTGCAACAAAAGGAAAGAAACATAAAAAAGTTTAAAAGCGATAGAAAAAGCCTTTTCATCCCCTCAAACTCTTTAGAGAGGGCTTACATCTCCGCCTCATCCTTTTCATTGAGTTCAGCACAAGTCGCTCTTTCTTTAATAACACAAAGCCTGGTTGATTAGACTTCACTCTTGGCTGCTTTCCCGACGATAAGACTTACTTTTGACCACGTCTGATACAGGTCAATATATTCGTCCAAGAATGATAAATCCACTAAAATGATCACCTCCTTAGCATAGAAAGAGTTATATCGCTCATCTAACTCTTTTATCAGTCCATCTCGATAGGATTGAAGTATTCGTATCATGGTGCAATTGAATTGGTGTTCTTGGCTACATCGCAGTTGTTCGTATCAGGCCAATTCGTGTTTGTCACTCACCTCATCAGAATCTCCCTTGTCACATCTTGTTGTCATAGATAAGCCAAGTTCACCCGATGAGAGAAAGTCAGATCACAATAGCATTTTCCCATGGCATACAAATGTTTCAGTTTTTGAATAAACTCTCCGAGCATGGCATTTGATTCATCCGCGGAAGAAGCATCTAACGCAATGTCATTAACAACAAATAGCTGGCTTGAAAGGGAATAATCCTCTGGGTCCCATTCGTGAATCTCTTTTGGATAGGACTCAATGCCTGTAATAAGGGAAGATGAGTTGGAAGCCATCGAGATAGAGTGAGATCATAATAAATGTTGATGCAGGAATGAGATGGGGTTCAGATGTTATTTAAATAGTAGGTGTCTGGTACCCACCATCTATAAAGATCTTGGCAATAAAACCTACACACGTTCCTGTTTGTTAGGAACGTGGGGACAGTTAGAGCTCCAAACTCGGGAGTAACCCACAATCCACTAAATTCTAAAGAATGTGTCATCAATCAGTTACACACAATAAGAGTAAGGAACAAAAGATGGAACAAGTGGTAAAAAGTGGCTTGATGGCCATTTATATACAGTAAGAGTAATTACAATCGAAATTCCTTAGACAAAAATTACTATAGTGAATCCCTAACCATTCCCAATTATGCCCTTGCTGTTTGCAATGAAGCCTCCTTCTTAGTCGCTAACCGAGAAAGTCGGTTGATGTCTGCTATTTGGGAATGCACAACACCAGTAAGTTGCAGAACCTCATTCTTGTGCTAAAGATGCTCTGCATTCTTTCTCACAAATTCTCATCTTAGCATAATTAACTCTGCCTCTAGAGTTGTAATTCTGACCTCCATATTCTCCAGGTCGACCGTAGAAGTTTTCATTGCAATATTCTTGGCTTAGAGCTCCTAGGCAGTTGTCTATGCAAAGGTGCACCTGAAATCAGCTGCAACTCATTCTAGTTTAAGTCGGTCAATGATGGTACCAACATGAAAGCAGGTCTTGAGTAGCGCCTGAAGTTCTTGGACAACAGGAACATTATCGATAAGGGCCGAGTTTGACCAGGAGTAGACGTAGTAAGCTTCAACCAATCGGTCAAGTTTGTCGACTGACTCAGTATCAAGGGACCCATCTAGACCCTTTTGTAATAGTACCCGGAGTTCGACCTATACATCCTGCAGGCTACTGGAAGGTGAAGTAGATTCGGCCATTGCGGTCTCCCCGATAAAAGCCTTCTGTAAAGAAAAGATGACATTGTCGACCCGGGGGGAAGACCTCAAAGATGGAGGCAGGAGTAGTCTTGGTCGAAACAACATCAGTCAAAGCTGTCTTGACAACCTCGACCGCTGCAAATCCTGGGGCTTCAGCCACTACAACCATACTAATCTTGACCGTAGTAGAAGAAGGTTCCTCAACCTCGATCATTGTCTTGGCCACTACTTTTACCACCGCTACCTTAGGCTCAACCGAGGTTGGAATCTCCTCGACCGATATGGGTGTTAAGATGATCAATAGTGGAGGAGTGAACTTCACAATGAATGGATTAGGAGAGGACATGATGACCGCACTCTAAGTGACTGACATAGGGCTGCAGGGGACTTGTGTCATGTACTCCGAGTCAATTAGAAGATTAATGACTTGGGGTTGACTGCTAGTAGGGAGACCTTCGACATTGACCATTGCTTTTGAGTCAAAGGTCAGAATCTCCATAATCACATGGTCGGGGACGCCTGGGACTGCTTCTACAATTAATGCTGATGTTGATATTGTTATTAGTTGTTGTTGTTGAGCCTGGGCCACGACCAATTGTCTCTCTGTCGATATCACGAGTGACTACCAAAAGAACATAAAGGAATTAGTCAAAGTGGGAAGCAGGTAAGTTAATGAGAGCATGCGTATGAGTGAGCGATTTTCACCAAAGTCAGACTGAACTGCATAGATGATCGACATAACTCTAATGGCTTAGGGATTTTTATTATGGTTGCCAGTAGTCATGTGGAAGTAAAGAATGGTGGCAGACTACGACGATAATGTGGATGATACTTCTCCTCAAAAGGAAGATCAGGGTTATTTAACCTCTCTCTATCCCACCATCAATTGTTCCAGCATTTAGTAAATTAGACTTCTTCAAGTCATTTCAGGCCCTCCTTGATTTCTTTTGAATAATTTACAGTTGTGAGATCGGGCCAATACTTTATTTTGAAATACGTTTCAAAGGTAGATATGGCCTCGGTCAAAAATGTACCTAATGGTCAACAAGGTCTGGCAGGTGCATGCAACAATCAATCCTCTGTTTTGTGGGGGATGCTTGAGAGGACTAACACATTGAAACAAGAGGACAAGGACTTTGGGAGGTTGGACAGGGAGAGCTCCTAATCTGAGATTTTCCTCGGGGCCACCCTTTGCTATTGGACAGGTGTTGGAACATCAAGCTCCTCCATAACCTCCTAGCTTGCTGTAATAGCAACCTCAGTCATTGAAGCTAGAGCAGGAAGGACAACAAACGATCTAGTTTTTGGCCTCTTTGTCATCCTTTTCACCATAGGAGCATGCCTAGGAGTGGCGGTTCTTTTTTCACCTCTAGCTAGGAGGTAAATTGTGTGATGAGCTCGAGCACACTACCATCACCCAACATCTGGTCATATTGAAGATCTCACCATGGAAGGAAACCATCCGTCACCCTGGGAGATCAGGATACCTAAGGATCGCCAGAGTGAGAGCCTCCTTACAGTATACGGTACTGAGGGATATGTAGAGGTCCACATCCATCGCTATTAGACAGTCATAGGGAGGCTGGTTGCAAGTTTTATGAGTAAGAGGGCATGGAATGCATTGAATGAAACCAAATTGCCAAACAAACAATGATTGGTGATACTAATCAACTTTAGCTTTGACATTCTTTCTTGTATCGATTGTTCCCCCATAAACAAGGTCTCGGCTGAAGATAACTAGCCAGGGCATTATGTGATCGACTAGCCGAGTACTCATCATTTGACTCGTATTGTCCAGTGAGACATCCCAAACTGCATGTCTCTCCCTTTGAGAAGGGTATGAATGACTGACTCTCTTTGGTCTTTTTGAGGAGGAAGAAGCCATGAAGATATTGCTCGACCGTGAGCGTCTTTGTGAGCAAGTGAGGAAGATGGTCATCGAATAAAGAGTATTGCTTCCCTTTATGCATGGTGTGATAGATAGTGGTAGGTCGAAGGTATGTATAAAACCATATCTGTAGAAGCCATAGAGGTCCTCCATAATGTAGTCCTCTTTAGGTAGTCTCGTAGAGACCCCAATATAAATGGCCAAGAATGTAAGGTGCCAGGGCAATCCTTTGACCCTGAGTGTAACACCCTGGTTCTCAAAACCTAAGGATAGTCGCTCCTCATTGAGAACCCGAGTATTACGTTATAAAATGGACCATCATACATCCAATTAGTAGTAAATTTCAAACTTTACATCTAATCACTAGAAAATTCCATGACATGCAATAGGGCAACAACCATGTAAAACTAGAGATATCAGGAGTAACAAAAGGAAGTTTAATACATGTAAATGGGAGCAAAATGAAATCCCACAACAGGGGGAATATTTTTACTACTCAAACAAAACATATAGTCTGAAATATGTAAGCATATAAATCCTAAAATATCAGTTGAGCTCCAACGGCTCAACTACGTTGGCATAGAGGCCCTCCTTGTTAAACTCCACATAAGCCGTCCCTGGAATCCATAGGGGTCTCCACCTATTCATCATACATGTGCCTATTTGGTGCAACTGCATGATTGGGTAAGTGAAAAGTTAGTGAGAACTCCCCACAAGGATTATGCATATCATATAATTCCAAAACAGTTTAAATCAATATATTCAAATTTCAAGGAGACTAATCAAGAAATTATGAATGTATGGGTGTATGAATGTATGTACAAGTCACAGATCTGGGGATGCACATCCAGCTGTCAAAATAAAGGGTCGCCTAAGGTAAACTAGTCACCCAAAAATACTCATAGGTACGCCCAAGTAGAACTAGCCACCCTGAAAAGACCATGTAGACCGCCCGCAGTAGGTTATCTACCTGGAAAAAAGTCATGTAAGTAAGTGTGCCCAAGGATATCTCCTGAAAAAATACATGGGGTATGCCCGAGGAGTGTCTAATCCCGGAAAAGCCTCATGAAAAGAAAGAGCGCCCAAAGTGACCCAAATGCATAGGTTCTGTGAGTTAAACTAAAGTGTTGGAACTTTAAGCAAATCGAACAGAATGTGGCTCACATTGAGCACCCAAAAAAGCTCATATGTCATGCATGAATGTCATGTACCATGATGATCATGGACATTCCATAGGATTAATAAGATTACTCTCATAAGCATGATTGAGACTTTGGTCCTTTAATAGGTTAACTAGCATTCCAATATTAGATCAATACAATTCCAATTGCTTTCTTTAGGTACAAGTGAGGACCCATCAATGCAACATTTCAAGTATACTAAATTAATAACAACTACTCTTCTTAAAGAAAGGAATCTACCCTTGGCATTCTTTACACCACTTGTGCGATAAAAGAGATGGAAGCATCATGTCCCTTTTTACCACAAACAAATCTATATCCAAATCAAACCATTACTAGGAAAACATAGAGAATTTAAAGCTAACTCCTAAACATGTAGTTATTTATTGCAAGACAATTGTAGGACATGAATAATAGAAGTTGATGTAATAACTCACATTTATCTCATTCAAATAAGAAATCAAGGACTTAACTTAATATTTTAACATTCTAAGACTATTCTAACATGGATAAAAGGGTAATGTGGCAATTTATCATTTGAATGAAAATAAGACCTCTTACCTCATAATTTAACTAGTGTAAGTGTACATGGACACAAGCAATTTCAAGTGTAGTATAATAAGTGTCACCTAATTCTTATAACATGGATTATAGTCACATGATTTAAGGTATTCTCACGTGATCATCAATGTAAATTTAAAATAAATATAACTACTATTCACATTATTACAATATCACTATACATTTAAATTTAAACTGTCTTGGAATTTCATGAAATGAATAAAGCAATGTGGGATGTTCCTCACATTGAGTGGATGTTCCTCTAATTTCTATCTCTTGTAATGTGAGTTTATAAGTTCTTGATTGAAATTGATTGAAGGAAAGTGTCCTTCAGGGTTATCAGTTGCAACCAGCACGTATAGGGGCATCACAAGTTCTAGTGAGTTACAACCGAGTTGACTCGGTCAGAGTTTTCAACCTACAGTGTGTTGAGTTACTTACAAGGTCTAATCTACTACAAGGCCTAATTCATGATTTAATTAAATCTAACGTTGCTCAGATTGTGCACAGATGATTGGAGTTCCCTGACTTAGTCGAAAAACTGACCGAGTCAGCTTGACTCAGTTGGGAGATTGGCCGAGTCAACCCACAACTGTAGGTAGGGTCGATTCAAAATGAAAGTCGGCCCAATCAACCTATAACTGGGTAGTTTTGAGTTGTCTTTGACAGGGCCCTAAGCTTGCTGAAATGAACGCCTACTTAGGCCTGGCTGAGTTGGAGTTTTTCTTCCTGGTTTGAACCTAAGTCATTGACTCAACAGTGGTAAGAGTCAGACGGCCCAACCATTAGCTGGTCTAGGCAAAACGCAGCTCGTCTGATGGTGCTAGTTCTAACACCGAACAAATCGACCACAACTATGGTGGCAGACCAGGGATTTCACCCTGAGATACAGAGTTGAGTCACACAACTCGTGACCGAGTTGGGATGACTGCAAACCTAGTCGATTGAGGGGGTGGAAATTGAAAATATCAGAGGAGACAACGTGAGATTACCTGGCTAGGAGCTGCTCTAGATCGTTGGGATAAGATTTTGGGATGACTGGTTTCACCAGTGGATGATGCAGTTGAATGGACGTGTGGATTCGGGACCTGATTATCTGGCCGAAAATGGCCCTGCTTCCAACTGGGATTTGTACTACAGTGTGGCAGGGATGAAACTCGGTTGCAATAGGGTGCAGACCGAGTCCGATTTGCAATTTGAATGTCCAGGTTGAGTTACAACGACAGCTGGAAACTGGTTCCAGTAGCTGCCTCCCTCCCTCTCTCTCTCTCTCTCTTTATCACTTTCCCTTTTCTTTCTTTAGGTTTTCCCTGGGAGATACCCTAACTCCTGGCCTCTTATAAGCATTTCTATTTCTAGAACTATCTACAACTAATCTCAGTGATTAGTGTGTTGTTAATGCATAGCTGCCAAGAGAAACTCACCATAAGACATCTCTCAGACCTCTGAACGTATGAATGGGCACAAATAACATTTGTTGATGAGTTTTAGGTAGGATGAGCCACACGATGGATGTTTTAGATTAAAGGATGGGTGACTATCACAGAAATTGGGTCCCACAATCGTTTTGGGGAAGATGGTCGACTGATAATGGTGATTTCACGTTCGACGGATGATCCAACAATTTGGGACGGTCAGATGGTCCAAATGGTGTTCATCAGTCTTGCGGGGTCCATTCATGGTGCAAGATGGACCGCGGGTTAAGATGGTTGTACTACAGGCGAGAACTCTTCCACCGAATCAGGTTCTCCCCAAAAACTCGTCCGCCAGGGGCTTCTCTTACAAAACCTAACCTCAATGTCTCACAATGCTCCAGTGAGTTTTCTAGAAGCCAAGGAATGGTGGAGATTGAGATATCTACAATAGGCAATATTCCTACCACCTTTCATCGGGTAGGGGTGGTTTTTTTTCTAGAAATAGTAGGGTTGACGAGGACTTTGGGTGTTGCGTGAACGGTGACACACGCAACCGAATGGTCAGATTTTTTCAGAGGGCGTTGTTGAGGTGGACTTTCGCATTTTTTTAACACATGCACACACACCCCACACACTCACGCTAGTGGAATTTCTCCACCTATGGACACTTGAACCCTTGACCAAGTGTTGAAACTCCTGAGAGTCTACCACCCGAGAAAGAGTAAGGATCCATAGTGGAGTGGACCCCTGGGACTGCTGCTATAATTACTGTGGATGTTGATATTGTTATTAGTTGTTGTTGTTAACCCTGGGCCACGACCAACTGTATCTCTGTTAATGTCACGAGTGACTGCCAAAAGAACATAAAGGAATTAGTCAAAGTGGGAAACAGGTAAGTTAATGTGACCATGCGTATGAGTAGGCGATTTTCACCAAAGTCAGACCAAAATGCATAGATGATCAATGGAACTCTAACGGCTTAGGGATTTTTATTATGGTTGCCAACGGTCATGTGGAATTAAGGAATGGTGGCAGATTAAGACGATAAGGTGGATGATACTTCTCTTCAAAAGAAAGATCAGGGTTATTTAACCTCTCTCTATCCCCCCATCATTTGTTCTAGCATTTATTAAATTAGACATCTTCATGTCATTTCAGGCCCTTCTTGATTTCTTTTGAATAATCTGCAATTGTGAGATTGGGCCAATACTTTATTTCAAAATATGTTTCAAAGGTAGATATGGCCTCAGTCGAAGATGTACCTAATGGTCAACGAGGCCTGGTAGGTGCAAGTAATAGTCAATCCTCTATTTTGTGGGGATGCTTGAGAGGACTAACACATTAAAACGAGAGGACAAGGACTTTGGGAGGTTGGACAGAGAGAGCTCCTAAGTCTAAGATTTTCCTTAGGGCCACCCTTTGCTATTGGACAGGTGTTGGAACATTAAGCTCCTCCATAACCTCCTAGCTTGCAATAACAGCAGCGTCAGTCATTGAAGCTGGAGAAGGAAGGAAAATGACCGATCTGGTTTTTGGCCTATTTGCCATCCTTTTCGCTATAGGAGCACGCCTAGGAGTAGCAGTTCTTTTCTTCACCTCTAGCTAGGAGGTAAATTGTGTGATGAGCTCGAGCACACTACCATCACCCAACATCTGGTCATATTAAAGATCTCACCATGGAAGGAAACCATCCATCACCCTGGGAGAATCAAGATACCTAAGGATCGCTAAAGCGAGAGGCTGCTTACGGTATACGGTACTCAGGGATATGTAGAGTTCCACATCCATCGCTATTGGACAGTCATAGGGAGGCTGGTTGCAAGTTTTATGAGTAAGAGTGCATGGAATGCATTGAACGAAACCGAATTTCCAAGCAAACAATGATGAGTGATACTATTCAACTTTGGCTTTGACATTCTTTCCTATATCGATCGTTCCCCCATAAGTAAGGTATCGACTGAAGATAACTGGCCAGGGCATGGTGCGATCGACTGTCCAAGCACTCATCATCTGGATCGTATTGTCCAGTGAGTCATCCCAAATTGTATGTCTCTCCCTTTTAGAAGGGTATGAATGACTGACTCTCTTTAGTCTTATCAAGGAGGAGAAGTCGTGAAGATATTGCTCGATCGTGAGCGTCTATGAGAGCAAGTGAAGAATATGGTCACCGAAGGATGAGTATGGCTTCCATTTATGCATGGTGTGATAGATAGTGGTAGGTCGGAGGTATGTATAAAACCATATCTGTAGAAGCCATAGAGGTCCTCCTCCATAATGTAGTCCTCTACAGGTAGTCTCATGGAGGCCCCGATATAAATGGCCAAGAATGTAAGGTGCCAGGGCAATCCTTTGACCCCGAGCAAGTTGTTTGGCCAAAGTAGCATGCTTAGTGGTGATTTACTAAGCATACATGCATAAGAGATGTCGGCAGATCCAAAGAAGGAGAAATGCCATATGTTTTGTTTCATCGATCAGGTCCTCAAACTTGCGATAGGCCTTTATGAAATTGGTATAGGCTTTAACAGCCTTCTTTGGGAAATTCTTGTACCGCCTGGGGACAACACCCACATGAAACATCATGTCGAAGGGTATTAATTCGTTCAGATGGTAGATGTCCTTGATAGTGGGACTCATCGGACCAGAGCTGAAGAAGAATGTATTCGTCGATGTACTCCAAAATTCCAAGATAGCGAGGGTGGCTGGATTGGCCGAATACTCTCGGAGGGAGAGTTTTATACACTCATAGATGCCAATCCTCCTCGACGTTTCCTCGTGTTGGGAGGATACCCAGGTGAACCATTTCTCCCAGTTAGGAAGAGGTTTTGGCCACGTTCGAGGGGTTTTTAGAGAATTTGTAGCATCGGGGATAGATCCAAAACGGATCAGGATATCTTCTCCAGGGAAAATCGGAAAGAATAAGTTCAAAGGAAAGATGTCATCAGTCGTAATGTCCAAATTAAAGAGAATGCATGGCCAAGACAAGGGATTTCATCACCCAAGGGAGATTTAGAAATCATGCTTTCGATGCACTTCTTATTAAGGACGTCCCCGACATTCATGATGTCCCTTCGATCGAATACAGAAGCAGAGGAAAAAGAAGCAACCATCATAGATCAAGTAAGGAGAAATGAGAGATTTCATAAGAAGATCGCAAGTAAGAGAGAAAGTCTGGAGCGTAAGAAGAAATGATTTGAAGTAGTGTTTATATAGTCAAGGATAGGGAGATGCATTGATTGAAGTATCATTACGGTTTTAGCAAGACATTTATGAAAGACACATGTTGGCACAAGATTCTTCTGACCCCTCAATCCGACGCGACCAACACTGGCACATTGTGGAAAATGGTCGAATAATGATTTTTATCCTCATGACATTTATTACGGTATTTAATAAAAACTCTTACATCGCTGTCATTTTCATCAAAAGGACAACGATGGGGGGAGGGGGCAATGTTCTTACCCATTATGGTCGAGACCAATCAAAGGGAATAACGTGTGATATGTATGGGCACACATGGTGTGTTCAGAGATATATGGGTATGTATGAATGAGTTCTTGGAAAGTAGAATCACAATATATCAATTGTTGTCGTGCACTATTATAGCAGTCGAGAGGAATAACGAACAATTCTGAATGATCAGAGAAGCAATCAAACTCGCACGATCTCATGACAGGTGGTAAGAAGGGAAGTAAAAGAAGCAGAACATGGGAAGCGTCTAGAATTCAAGTAATGGATATCAGTTACCATAACCATTGGAATACGGGAAAGATCCATATGGCCGGATTAAAGCTATAAATAAATAATGAATTCAGCAAGAAAATTCGTCTCATACCAAACCAACCAAACCCAACATTATCTTTCAATTATCTTCTAATTTACTAGTCAATTTACAATTCATAATGTAATCATTTACTTTTCCTATTAAGCAAGTTACATTTCTTAGCGTAAACATTTACTTTTCAGGCTGCTGCTTTACATTCCATAGTATAATCTATAATAGCAATCAAGTAGGTTATAATTCTTAGTTGTAATTCGAGTTTATGCTAGTACACTGGACTTGGTTCATCCATTACAAGAGTGTTCTGTAGTTGTTCACCACAATTAACTGTAAAATTCTCTTTCCCATTCCATTTCATCTGTATTGAAAAGTCCTTTCATACGAAAGGTAAGGGAGTAACCCACCATCAGAGGATGAATGTCTGTCAAGCTTGTGTCCTAGTGACCATTCCGTTCCTTAGTATCCCACGGTCCTCCTAGTCGAATTTCGGTGACCAGCGACTTATAGTTGGCATTTGCATACAACCTTAAGTCGCATCCTATAAACCCGAGCCAACTCAACCTGACACCTATACCATTGCGACCGCACCATAGCCGCAGTTCCGTCACCGTGTCTCATGCTCCAATCTGACTCTTAGATCATAAGATGTGGCCCGCGCATTATTATGGCCGTAGACTGCACGTTGCGAGACCACCTACCCCACATGGCACCATTCCTTAAGTAATCATGAGGGTGATGACATCACCCTAGCTATAGCCACCCTACACTAGCCCATAGCCCTAGGCATGCTAGTAATGATGCCCTTTCTCTCCCATGCTTCTTACACATCTAATGATTACCTAGCTAAGAGAGCTAGCAATCATTAACCCCATTTTCTCGCTCTTAACTCTTTCCCTCCCTTTCTTCCTCATTTTCTCATTCTCTAGCAAGATAGAGAGCTCCCAACGTCCCACCCTTCTGTAAAAATCCAGCCCCTTTCACTTATATTCGCCACTAATCCAACCATCAAGAGGCCATCTCCACTATTAAAAGATCATCATAGGAGCATTGGAACACTAGGGAAGAAGAAGTGGAGGTGGGTGATTTCTTAGGCTAGGTTTATTAATTTTATGCATGGGACAAGTGGGGCCCACCAATCAATGGTGGAGTTCCCATCTTGACCCCTTGGTGTGGCCAATGGCCCACCAAGCTTGCATGCATGTATCCATGGTGGGGCCATTCTCCATGGACTCCACCATGATGTTTGATTTAATTTTCTAGTGCATGAATGACATCTAGGCCTTGATTCATGGTGGGAAGGAGATCTCCACCCTTGATTTTGTTTATGGGCCCACACATATGGGACCCATCTTGATGTATGTATTGATACATGTATTAGGGGGGCCCATAGTGGCGGGGCCCCTCCAACACACCATTCCATCTCTCTCTCTCTCTCTCTCTCTCTCTCTCTCTCTCTCTCTTTCTTCTTCTTCTTCTTCTTCTTATTATTATTATTATTATTATTATTATTATGGTGATGATGATGATGTATGTGGCTGGTGGGCCACGTGTACATGGACCGCACTTGATGGATGAATTGCATCCAGGCCGTCCAGCCATGGGACGGCTAGCAGTAACAACTACTGGACTGTATGAAAGATAAACTCAAATATCAGTTTGATCCAAAACAGGTGGGCCACGTGTGCGTGGGACACACATGTGATCCATGTGTCTCATATTCACACCGTCTAGTGGTCTGGACGGTGGGAACCCACCTTAATGTATGTGTTTTACCACACTGCTCGTTTGAAGGATGTGGGACTAACCCCACATGTGTTGCACATGTGGGAGTGGGGTCCACCTTGATATTTATGTATCTCCACACAGTCCAACCTATTGGATGGTGGGTCCCACCATATGATGTATGTGTTTTCAATCACGCCGTACATCTCTTTTCTGGATGTGGGACCCAACCCACACGTGTTGCATGTGTGGGGGTGGGGGCCACCTTGTGGTTCGTATGATACCCACACCGTCCAGGTCGTGAGGCCCATATGATGTATATCCACACCATCCGTTTGCTGGACGTGGGCCCACCATGCTATACATGTTTCATCCATGCAGTTCAGTCCACTGGACGTGGGCGCACCATGTTGTTCGTGTTTCATCCTCGCCATTCGATGCGGTCGGCCCACTGAATTCTATGAGTTGTTTATTAATGTCGTCCATTTGGTGGGGCCCATCTAGAATGTGCAGGCCCACCTGCTGCATGTGTAGGGCCCAGCTTATTGTGTTGTTGTACATTGCTGCCCATCTATCTTGGTTCAACCATGGGCTACTTCATGAGGCCCATTTTGTGGTGCAACAAACCCACCTTGTTGTATTATTGTAGGCACTCTGTCCATCTATTTTCTAGACCTTTGGGCTGACTTGTGAGGCCCAACATGATGTATTTGTAGCCCTTGTGTGAGGCCCAATAAGATTTATGTAACCCTTGAGTGAGGTCCAATGTGATGTATATGAGACCCTTGTTTGAGGCCTAATATGATGTATATGTGGCCCATTTGGTGAGGCCCATTGTGATGTATATGAAGCCCTTGTGCGAGGCCCACTATGATGTATATGTGGCCCATTGGTAAGGCCCGATGTGATGCATATGAGGCCTTTGTGTGAGGCCCAATATGTTGTATATGTGGCCCATTTGGTGAGGCCCAATATGATGTATATGAGGCCCTTGAGTGAGGCCCATTGTGATGTATATGTGGCCCATTTGGTGACGCCCATTGAGATGTATGAGAGGGTCGTATGATGAGGCCCAATGTAATGTATGAGACGCCCATATGGTGAGCCCCAATGTGATATATGAGAGGCCTATGTGGTGAGGCCATTATGATGTGTGAGCCACCCATGATGTCTATAGTAATGTTATGATGCCCAACTATTCTCCTAGCTAGTATAAGGCCTATGAGCCCCCATTATAGGATAGATTCTAAATGGGCCTAGCCTTAGGAGCAATGATGATTAAATGTCCACATTGTAGGAGCAATGGTGGTTAGATATCCACCTTGCAATCCTCCCTCAGGCCCATTGATTAGGCCCATTCTCATCCCCTTGGCAGGCTAACCCAAATTGATGGGCCCCCACTATTACAAGTATGATCCATCTCACCTTTTTGGGCTAACCCCAAAAAATTGGGCCCCCATTAATATTAGGTCATTTATACCTATTGGGTCCCATTAGTAGCCCAGATGGCTTTTATAATAGGGTGGGTAAGGAAGCCCACTTATTATGTGAGTCACCCTTGTTGTAGATGGATAGATATGTGGTTTCAGATTTGGCATATCCACTATTGAGTACCGACTTTCACATTATAGATCAGATTCACTGTCCTTCTGTGGACCCCGCCTTGTCTATAGGCCGATTATCGATGCCAACTATAAATATGTGATAGCATTGCATCATGATACATGTCCATGCGCATCATTTGTATGCTTGTTACGAGGAGTGATTGGTCATAGCATTATGCCATTGGGCAGGTTGTTTATGGGACTCCCTAATAGGCGGAGTTCTCCCACATGAGTGCACGGTACATACAGGATTGATGCATGACTGGATTATGTGACTCATGCATCTTGCATTATGTGTTTTGATTACTATACATCTTAGCCACATCAGGGCTATAGCCTCCTCAGGTATAGAATGGATAACAGGATTGGGTATCGAAAATACTTGTTAAAGCACGGGAGCGTCATAGATGTCCCAGGGTGAAAGTCCCCAAACCCTTATGGTACTATGGAGGATACTCCAACGTCGAGACCAAGTGGATGTATGAGCACACGAGTGCCGAATACCATTAGGTTGCATCTCCCACTGTGTTGTGGTCGGTTGGAAGGGGGTGTGGCCTTACCCGACCGAGGGTAGGAGGTAATGCTAGGTTCAGTATAACCAACTCGTAAATGGGTCTGCTACCAACGTGTCGGGTAGATATTGGTAGAATACTAGTCAAGCGGGTAGCGAGGTCTCTTCCACTTGCATGGTTGCACATCCAGTTGGGGCGGTGATCTGGTGTAGAGTGTATTAGACCCCAATGATATCCCAGAGATGAGTTGTATTGATTGTTGATTCAGATGAGGACTGACATGCTTGAGTTGCATCTCTCATATAATAGTGGTCATGTAGGCCTTACATCACATGGCCTTGGTGTGGCCGATAGCGTTCATGCCTTGCATCGCATGGCCTTGGTGTCGCCAAAAGCATTCATGCCTTATATCACATAGCCTTGGTATGACTAATAGTATTCATGGACTTACCAATATTTCCACATTACTCTGATATTGCATACTGCATTTCTACCTTTCTACTTGCGCACACACTTTCACCACCCTCTAAGCTTTCTATAAGCTTATGCACGACCGTTGCGTGCAGGTGATGATAGGACATAGCCGAGCCGAGCTGGACTGTGCATCCGAGCTTTTAGAGTTCCGAAATTATCATTGTATCTCCCTTATGCATTGTACTAAAAAGATTTTGATTATAATGGATATGTGGTGATGTTGTTGGTTATTGTTTTTGGGTTATGCTGATGGTTATGCTTATTATGAAACAAATTTATATATAAAATCCTCCTTGTAGGATCCCAATATCAGAACCTGGTATATGGGTGCTAGGAGCCGAGAATGGGGTACTACGGAGGCTTTCAGCGTTGGATTCGGCTATCAGAAATTTTGTGAGACCAGTTTCCGAGTTTGGGGCATGACAGGAGTTGGTATCAAAGAATAACTTAGGAATAACTGAGAACAACATTGCATATATGTTATGAGCTTAGGATAATTAGGTCTTGAGTACACTATCTTCTGCTTTGGTTCCCTAACGTCCGAGCCTTCGAGGGTTCTCAAGGCTGATAGGCCTCTTTGTTATTTTTTATACACCATTCCGCCTAGACGAGGCATGTGAGGCACCCAAGGTGCCCGAACGACCCGAGCAACTCCCGCTCCACCTATCGCAGTTCCCGTTGCCCCCACCTTAGCTTCCTGTTCCCACACTTGAGGCTCCTGCAGATCCTGCGCCTCCGTCTAAGACCAGCGCATCCCCTAATGTATTAGTTAGTGTTGTCCAATTATAATAGATGCTTTAGGTTGTGACACCCCCCCCTCCATGGGGAGGGTAGGCGTCCCGTTGAAACCCAGAGCAGGAGCATGTGAGTGCCTTGTTATGAGATTTTCTACGGCTCGATCCCCCGTGATTCCACGGAGAGCCTAATCCGTCTGTAGTCGAGAGATGACGCTCTCAGGTGGAGAAGATGTTTGAGACCATGAGATGTACGACCCAGCAACGTGTCCCATTGACAATGTATATACTTGAGGCTAAGGCCGAGCATTTGTGGACCTCCATTGCCTATGCTGGAGGTTCTGATTTCGTTTGGACATGGGAGGATTTTGTGACCCGTTTTGACTGGTAGTATTTCCCTGACCACATTCGACGGCAATGAGCATTGGAGTTCGAGACCCTTGTGCAGGGAGATATGTCCATTGCTCAATATGCGGCTTACTTTGTCACACTATCCAGGTTCACGCCGTACTTAGTTGATGATGAGGGGTGGAAGGCCAACCGTTTTGAGAGCGTCTTGTGTTACGGTCTCTGAGGCCATGTTGTTGGGCATGAGCTCCTGACTTTTGAGGAGGTAGTTCGGAGGGCCCAGATTTATGGGGCTGAGTGGACCGGCATGCAGAGCGATCGTGATCAGAGGAGAGAGCGGAAGAGGCAAGCCCCCTCTGATGGCTCCTAGTAGCAGCAGCATTGACAGCGGCAGAGGCGTGTTACCCTCTGAGAACCATCGGCATCTCCAACGCCACCCCAGAGGTCGTTTGCAGGGACTTGTTTTGGGTGTGGTGGAGTAGGAAACTGTTAGCAGGAGTGCCCTCACCCTCAACAGCAGCAACAGCTAAAAGCACCACAGGAGCCTCCACTGCAGCAGGAGCGACCACAACCACCTTCGCCGTGGAGGCCCCTGCCATGGCTAAGACAACAGTATAGGCCGTTGCAGTGGTAGTAGCAGCAGAAGGGACCTCACGGGGGCAGACACCTCATCAACTGACTCAGGTTAGAATCTACGCGGCTCAGCAGGACCCACAGTCTTCATGAGGGTATGTTAAGGGTATTCTTCCTGTCTCTGCATGCATCGTCCGAGTTTTGTTTGATTATGGTGCTTTGCACACTTTTATGTGTGAGGATTTCTGTCGTTCGACTGGATTGCCGATAGAGTCTGCCCTTGAGGGATTGTCAGTGTTGACTCCCTTGGGGAAGACTGCTATGTCAAGCTCCTTCTGCTCATCTTACCCTATTTTAATAAGGGTTACTTTTTTTACCTACCGATTTGTTTTGTACTGTTGATGTCAAAGTTGACGTCATCCTGGGTATGGATTGGCTCGCCGAGTACCACGACATCTTAGATTGCTCCGCGAGGACAATAACATTCTATATACAAGGCTTGTTGTACTTCCAGTTCGTTGCCAAGCCAGATGAGAGTCGCTGTCTTGTTTGATGTCGTGTGCAGTAGAAGAGCCCATAATAGTGAGTGTTGATCATTGCCAGTGGTTTGCAATTTTCCTGATGTATTCCAGGAGATTCTTGGATTACCGCCATGTGGGCATATTGAGTCTCAGATTAATATTGTGCCCGAATACCATGCCTATCTCAAAGGCCCCATATCGTATGGTACCGATGGAGTTACGGGAGCTGCAGCAACAGCTATATGAGTTATGTGTGTTGGGATTCATTTTTCCGACCAGTTCGCCGTGGGGAGCGTCGATACTATTCGTCAGGAAGAAAGATGGCTTGTTGAGGCTCTGCGTGAATTACCGCGAGCTCAACCAGGTCATGATCAGAATAAGTATCCGCTCCCGATGATTAATGATTTATTTGATCAACTGTAGGGTGTGTAGTTCTTCTCGAAGATTGCCTGTAGTCCAGTTATCATCAGATTCGAGTCCGACAGAGGACATCCCGAAGACGGCTTTTAGAACGGACTATGGTCACTTTGAATTTCAGGTCACGTCCTTTGGACTGACTAATGCGCCCACGGTCTTCATGCAATTCATGAATGAGGTCTTCCATCCTTATCTCGATCATTTTGTTGCGGTCTTCATCGACGACATTCTGATCTATTATAGGACTCGCGGGGACTATGAACAACATCTGGAGATTGCATTGTAGACCCTTCATGCCCACCGTTGTATGCAAAGCTAGAGAAGTATAGTTTTGACAGAATGAGGTAAAGTTCCTCGGTCACGTGGTGATGAGGGAGGGTGTCGCAATGGAACCCTCGAAGATTGATGCAATGCGTCAGTGGGGCCAGCCCACGAACGCGTTCGAGATCCGCGGTTTTCTTGGTTTGTCAGGATATTATCGACGCTTTATTGAGTGATTCGCCCATATCGCATCATCGTTGACCAGGTTGACCGACCCGGAAGGGCGCAAAGTTTGTGTGGAGTGACTCCTATAAGCCACCATTTATGGAGCTGAAGGACTGCCTCACGTCTACTCCCATCCTCACTCTTCCCTCTACGAGTAAAGGATTTGTTGTATTTACCGATGCTTTGCATGTGGCTTTGGTGTTGTCCTGATGCAACCTGGGAAGCCATTGGCTTATGCATCTCACCAGCTCAAGGTCCATGAGCTGAACTACCCCACGCATACTTTAGAGTTGGCAGTAGTCGTCTTCGTACTGAATGTGTAGAGCGTAGACCCGTATCCTATAATGTACCATTCCGTAGGCTTCCTGCTTCCGCGGTCCTCCGGTGACCCGCGATCTGTTATTGGCATTTGTGCACGATCTTAAGTCGTATCCCGTATTTAAGAGTCGGATCGACCCTAGACTTGGCACCTTAGCAACCGCACCATCGCTGCAGTTCCAACGCCGCGTCTCGCGCGCCGAGGCGATGCCCGGGCCAGGAGATGTGGGCCCGCGCCCAGTTCAAGGAAATTATGCACGTTACAATTATGAGAGAATCTCTACGAAATGTCACATCAATCCATCAATCAATCAAAGTACTCCTATCACCTCACACCCCCTCCCCAAGTACAACCACCCCTCCCCTAAAGTCAACACTCTCTTAGCAAGTACACCTACCCATCACTCACCATCCCTTCTCTCCCATCACTCCTCTCCCATCATCTCTCTCTCTCATTCTCTCTCTCATTCTCCCAAGCAACCCCAAGAGAAGAATCGTCCATGGCTTCCAAGGAGAAGTCATGTGTGGTCCACCTTCCTATCACCCAATCCCAACCTCCAAAAATCGATCTCACACCGTGAAGTTCATTCATGGAGCTCTAGAGACTATAGGCGGAGAAGGAAGAGAAGATCCTTAGGTGGGTGATCTTTTTTGTTTGGTATTTGATGATTAGAGGGCCCACATATGTGGGACCCCATCTTGATGACGTTCTGTATGTTAGGGGCCCACAATGGCAGGGCCTCTCCTCCACCCGATCTCTCTCTCTCTTTCTCTTTCTCTTTCTCCCTCTCTTTCTCTCTCTTTCCCATGTATTGTAGACCCACTGTGCTACATGATCTCTACGTCGTCCCATCCATGGGGCCCCGTCATTGGCATTCAGTGGATAGTCCACTGTCTGTCCGCCCGGACACATATCTGGATGAAGGAAAAATGCAAATGTTGGCTTGATGCGAAATGTGGGCCACACTTTGATAGCACGTGTGGCCCACACATACGTGGACCACCCCGTCATGGGACGGGGTGCAGCTGTATAGCTCCTGCAATCCAGGACCGTCCGTTAAAGGACGTCCAGCGCTGCACGTTGATATATATAAATGATATAATATAATAATATATATACTCTGGTCGTTGATTGTATATAGTGTTATATATATATAATATATATATATAGTAGATATATACTACTACATATATCTGGTGGGGCCACGTGGGACCCACCAATGCATGGTTTTTGTCCCACCGTCCATCCTCTCTTTTTGCTATCCAGGGCTACCGTGAAGATCTGTTCTATTTGCGCCGTCCATCATCTGGACGGTGGCCATCCACCCAAAGACGCCATCCAGTTTCCGTGGATCCCAACATGAGGTTTATTTTTTAATTATTCAAAACCATTTGTCTGCTGGTGTACAGTTGTCGTGGGACCCACTCGTACGTGGAACCACATGTACATGTGATTTATCAACGCTGTCCACCCTTCCTACACCAACGCTGTTCGTCCAGATCATGTGGGACCCTCTATGATGTATATGTTTTAGAATCCGCACCGTCCGTCCATTTGAGGGTGGACCCCACCATAATGTAAGTGTTTTATCTAAGCCGTCCATCCGTGTGGACCCACCCAAGCGCGTGATCCATTTGGGCCGTCCATCTATTGGACGGCCAGTAGCTGAACAGCTTATTGATGCGTAGTTTTCCGTGGACCCTACTACCATGATGCATGCGGTTTGCATCCACGCCGCCCGGGTTGACTACAGCACGTGCGGCCCACCTTGATGATGTATGTCCACGGTATCACGCTGGACAGGGACCCACTTAATGTAAATTTTTCATCCACATCGGCCAGACCCCTGGACGGTGCCAGCCACCATGATATATGTGTTTTCATCTCACCGTCCGTCCAGGACGTGGCCCACCCCACACGCGTGGGTGGGACCCACCTCTCGATATATCCATTTTATATCCACCGTCCACTTGCCCAGACGGTGGGACCCTTCTGGGTGCATGCGTTTATGCGTGTCATCTGTCAGCGTCCAAGGTCTGGACGTTGGAGTTTTCTTCAAAAAAACTATAATAAAATATTAATAATTATATTACATTATATATATGATATATTTATGTATATATGTGGTGGGCCCCAGTGGGACCCACCTGTGTGTGGATTTCATCCACACCGTCATCCATCTGGACGGGCGCCCACTGGATTTGTGGATGGAATCCACGCCGTCCGTCCATTTGCATGGAGCCCACCGTGATATGTGGGCTTAATTCATACCGTCTATCCCATTTGGTAAGCTCATCCTAAGGCTGAGAGAATGAGGCCGCTCTAAAATTTTAGTGTCCACACCGTGGGAATAGTGGGCTGGCACCCACCGTTGAAACCCTTTAAGGCCCACCTATTGCATGTGTAGGGTCCACCTTAATGTATCTTGTGGCCCATCCGTGAGGCCCCCTTGATGTATTTTGTGGCTCATCTATGACATACATCTTGATGTATTTTAAGGGCCCATGAGATATGACCCAATGTGATGTATATGAGGCCCATTTGGTGAGGCCATCATGATGTATTTTTAGCCCATGAGCAGGGCCCATCTGTTGTGTATATGAAGCCCATGTGATGCGCCTATTGTGATATATGTGGCCCACCGTGATGTGGCTCATTGTGATTGTATTAGGCCCATTAGGATTGTATGCGGCCCATTGTATTGTGTATAAGGGCTTCATGTGAGGCCATGGCCCACTGTATTTTCGGCCCTATGAGGGCCACTCCTTGGGAGCAATGTTGGTTGAATGTCCACATTGATGGGCATGATGGTTGAAAGTCCTCATGTGGACCTTCCCTTAGGCCTTTGGTTAGGCCGATTATCGTGGCCGATTGTCGATTAACGATCGAAGCCGATTATCATAACCGATTGCCGATTCCGATTATTATGACCGATTGACGATTCCGATTATCATGACTGATTGACGTGACCGATTTGCCGATTCTGATTATCGATCGATTCCGATTGTCGTGACCAATTGCTGATTCTGATTATGATCGATCCCGATTTTTTGTGACCAATTGCTGATTCCGATTGACGTGACCATTGCCGATTCTGATTGTCGTGACCAATTGCCGATTCTGATTGACGTTACCGATTTGCCGATTCTGATTATTGATCAATTCCGATTGTCGTGACCAATTGCCGATTCTGATTGGCGTGACCGATTTAAACCGATCTGATTAGTGATCGATTCGATTAACATGACCGATGCCGATTTTGATTGACGTGACCAATTTACCAATTCTGATTATCGATCGATTACGATTGTCGTGGCCGATTGTCGATTAGCGATCGAGAGGCCGATTATCATAACCGATTGCCGATTCCGATATCATGACTGATTGTCGATTCTGATTGACGTGACTAATTTCCAATTCTAATTATCGATCGATTCCGATTATCAGGCCGATTGTCGATTAGCGATCGAGGCTGATTATCATGACCCATTGCTGATTCCGATTATCATGACCGATTGTCGATTCTGATTGACGTGACCGATTTTCCGTTTTGGATTATCAATCGATTCTAATTGTCGTGACCGATTGCCAATCCCGATTGACGTGACCAATTTGCCGATTACGATTATCGATCGATTCCGATTATCGAGGCTGATTCTGACTGTTGAGGCCGATTTTGATTGTCGAGGCCGATTATCGAGACCTATGTGATGTATATGCGGCTTGCATTTGAGGCCCATCGTGATGTGTATGGGCCCTTGTGTTGAGGTCATTATATGGGTCACTATATGTTAGGCTCTAGATGGACTACTCCTTAGGGGCAATGTGTTGGTTAAATGTCCACATTATTTGAGGTCGATTGTGATGCCGATTTTCGGTGCGTGTTATTGATACTGATTATGAGTATATGACAGCATAGCATCACGATACATGCTCATACGCATCATCTGCATGTTTGTTATTAGATGTGGTTGATCGTTGCATATGTCATTGAGCTGTTGTTATAAGACTCCCTAATAGGCGGAGGTTATCTCACATGAGCGCACGGTATGCGTAGGATTGATGCATAACTGGATTGTATGACTCATGCATCTTGCATTATTATTACTGTACGCCATAGCGACATCAGGGCCATATCCTCCACAGGCATTTGTGGATGGCCAGACGGGACACCGAAATTTGTTCTGGCATTGGGCTGCCATAGATGGCCCTGAGTGAAAATCTCTATATCCTCTGGGTACCAGAGGACGCCCCAACATCGAGACCGAGTAGATACATAAGCGCCCGAGTGCCGAATACCAGGAGGCCGCGTCTCCCACTGTGTCGTGGTCGGTTTAGAGGGGGTGTGGCCTTACCCGCCCCTAGCGTAGGGGCATTGCTAGGCTAAATTTGACCAGCTAGTGAATGGGTCCGCTATCGACGTGCCAAATAGGTATTGGCAAACTATTGGTCCGGCGGATAGTGAGGTTTCTTACGCTCACTTGGACTGTGCGAACTGCGAGAGCGGAATGTCATTTGAAGTGTACTAAACCCCGGTAATGATCCCAGAGATGAACTGTACTGATATGTGGACTTATTGAGCAGAAGTTTGCATACTCATTCATTCATTCATTCACTATCCACTTGGGCTTGGGCTGGTGTGTGTGCAACTATTTGTTACATGTACCTTTCGCAATGGCCAAGATTTCGGTTGGGGCGCAACTAACCTGAGATCAGGAGTTTACCACATTGAGTCTGACTATCTAAATTTAGGTATGAGACTGGTTTGGATAGAAGTCCCTGTGATGGACCATATAGCCGCGATACTACGTACTATCATCCCGATTTCACATTCCACATGCATGTCATTCCATTCCCACCGCATATGGCATTACATTCGCGACATATGACATTTTGGGTTACCTGTGTTTTTTTTGCATTTATATGGTTTAGATACAACATCTGATATTTGACTTTTTATGACTCCTCATTTGTATACTCGATATGTATTAAGTATTCTGATATTGTTCCTCATTCGTATAGTTGATCTGTATCGCGTATTCTGATATTATTC